>CM031235.1:729461221-729583721 GCA_018340775.1 Taxus wallichiana var. yunnanensis
GAAATAATACAATATTGAAGGCTAAACTTAAATGTAAGTTTTCTTCAAACATATCCCCAACATAAAGTCTTCAATCAAGCTCCATCTTCTCAACCTGAACAAGAGAGATCCACCATGCTTCATTCAAAAAAAAAAAAAGGCTGGAGAGGCAACACTCTCCACCAAACCAAGAATTCCAATGAGGAGGAGAATCCATCCTCCTCATTGGCCCCCGAGCCCCAACCACATTGCAATGAAAAATGGATTCAACTCATGGCAACAAAACAAGCTTCCACATCACAATACAAGATTTTACAACCATACCAAAATCCAAGCAATACAACTACAATCACAAGAAGGAGAAACAACAAAATATACAAGGCTTCTAAATGAAGAGCCAAAGGAGAAAGAACCTATGGGGAGGCCACTTATGCCTCCCAATGGGAAATGGGTGCCCACCTTAAAACCTCCAATACAAATCTCAAATCCCCTACATACTCTTATGCCTCCCTCAAGTACCTCTTATGCCTCCCACATACTCTTATGCCTCCCTCATTCTCTTATGCCTCCCTCATACAAGAACAAGTAAGAAATGCAAGCATTCCTTGTCCAAGGTGGGGCACCCAACCCAAAATCCCTCTAAAACATGAAATAACTCTTATGCATCCCTACATGAATTCTCCCCATAGTCCCCTCCTACACCACACTTAGGAAATCTACCCAAGTACCCAACAAGCATTCCAAACACTCAACAAAACAAGCACACAAACATAAAATAAAGGAATAACATAAGAAAAAGTAAAGCTCCTACCTTTCCATAGTAGAGCTTGTTCCCAGATTCAAACTCCAAACTCCTTCAAACCCAAGAAACCACCAAAAATCTCCCACAAGACCACAAGCTCTCCAAAATCCTCTAACTCCAAGAAATGCAAGAGCACAAAAGAATGAAGTAACCCCAAACAAGAAAAAGAGCTTGAATAAATAGAAAAGGGAGAGAGGAGGATGATGTTGATCCAAGTAGGATGCCACATCACCTTAGTCAACCCCATACTCAAAAGAAAAATTAATAAGTGGTTGAAGAAATGACATTTTACTTACACACACAATTTAACCCCACACCCCTTAAGGATTAAAATAAATACATGTAAGAAGGTGCAATAAAAACTTACAGCTTTTTTTTCCCCAAAACACATAATGCGGTCTAATTTTAACCCCTCAACCCATAAGTAGGGTTGGCATAGAAATTTAAAAGGTGTGGATGAAGTTTAACTTGTCACACAAGCCTTTAAAATTTGCCCTTAAGGATAAATTCGAATTTACATGAGGGGGTAGTGTTAGTGTAAAATCATAGCACCCCTTAATGGCCTTGATCTAAGTTGGGGCATTCGGTGTGATTACACAATATAGGACCATCTCTAAAGTTGTGGGCTTACAGGACTTTAGATGGTCCTCTGGAGAAAGATGGTTCTTGCTTCCTTAACTACTTGCCATAAGCTACTCTAGTGCAGGCACAACCTATCTAATCCTAATCTAACCTTCCAAAGAGACAGGGAGAAAGAGAGAGAGTGAAAGAGATCCTACACTAACTAGTGGTACACCGAAAAGGAAGTGGTTGGTCATAAATCCAAACTTCCCGAAGTGGAGAGGGTGAGCAAAGGAGGGGGTCTGAAGTATTTTCTATCTCAAGATGTGGTTGGGTAAATTTTTTATCTTTATCAGGTTGTTGTTGTCAAATCCTTTTCTATGGTCATGGATCATGTCATGCCTGGTATTGTTTACTGGTTTCTTTCTGTGTGGACCAGTTTGTAATTTGGGAGTGAATGTTGGAGTTTCCCCTTCTTTTTATTTTTCCACGGTCGTGTTTTCCCTATCAAAATTTTGTCCCAACGTCCACAGATACGTGTTCATCTCTAATTGGACATGACATGGTGGGTCTATTTGGTGAACTTGTCACTTTTGTTACATTTGTAAAAAATGCCCAATTGGTCCCATGGCTCTGATGAATTCTAATTGGCTACTCAACGATATGAAGCGATAGAGCAATTTCTTAATTTGTATATGTGTCATAAGTTGAGCCATTGCGGGAAGACGGGCCCTGTTGGAATTTTGAGACATTATGATGAAAGGTGTAAAAGTGTAAAGGAATGCCTAAGGCCCACAAAAGGACACATGGTGGTTTGAAAAGTCAAAGTTAGAGAGGTGGATCATCAGAGCATTTTGAAGATTTTGGCCTTTTTGTGAAAAGGAGAAAAGTTATAAAATGAGCCATGATTCTGCTGGGGACCAAATAATGTCACATGTTTGAGTCAACATTGAAAATTCAAAGTGGGGAGGCAGGTCGCTAGAGCACTTTGGGAATTTTTTCTTTTTTGTGGAAAGGAGTAAAGTTATAAAATGAGTTATGAACCCGTTGTCTCTCGCTTAAAGCCACATGTTGAACCCGTATGAAAAGTAGAGGGTGGGCCAAAATGTCCAAAATATACATTTTTTTAAAGTATTAGAAAATACAAAAGGCACCCCTAGGCCCATTTGAGCTAAGATCATTTCCATGTGGACGGCTCAATTTTGAAGTTGTGAAAGAAAGAGTTAACGACTATGATATAAGGCATTTAGTTCTGCCACCATTAACACTCCAGGAACTCAAGAGATTTGAACAAATTTCATCTTTTATTTTTAATTTCATGGTCTCTTGTCATTTTTATAAGTGAAGTGCAATCGGAATTTTTGTAGAGCTCAATTTGTGAACTCCGAGAAGTGTAAAAGTTGCTGGTTTGAATCATAATTTCTTGGGTACCTATAGAAAACTTCCTAGATGAAGTAGAGCAAGATGCAGAGGAAAATAATAAAGAGAAGGAAGTTGCATGCACAAAAGATGATCAATGAGCGTACCTACATTCTTCCTCTTTTTGTGTTCGTCATGTTTTCAGAATCAAGAGGGAACACTCCAAATAATTTTCCGTAAGCAACAACCGGATGCCCCAGCTTAAAAACAATAGGTGGAAATAATTGAAAAATCTTATCTTTTGTACACACTAAATTTTGGGTGTAAATTTGTTAAATAGCATTTTCATGAACAAATATGTAACAAACAAAGTATTCCTCGAAGCGGCTTGAAATTATAAGGGGTGAGACTAGAAGGATGTTGGAGTTGGGCATGAAAGTATAAGGTAAATGCATAAGACAAACAAAAGGACACGTGGAGGACTCCGAGCACATATGAGGATCTTCCTCTGGGTCTTACATTTGGAGTTTCGCCAGGGAGACATGTGGAGGATTTTGTTGGCTCCTCTTTATATTGAGACTTCTCAATGGTCAAAGTGACTTTCTTAGGCCCAGACACATGGAAGGCCCATGCCTATTTGGGGATCGTCCCTAAATTTTATTTTATAAAGAGCGCGAAAGAGACACGTGGAAGTTTCCACTTGAATCTTCCCATACTTGGAATTTTCAAGCGTCTATTGCAACTTTCTCGGACCCTAGGCATGTGGCACCTTTCACTCATTCTTAAACTTTTTCAATGGCCGGTAGCACTTTTCTAGGCCCAAGACACATGGATAGCTTGCACTTGTTTGGGGTCTCCATTTTTGGGCACCATATCAAAAGTGCATGAAGAGACACATGGAGGCTTCCTCTAGCTCCTCTTTATACTGAGACTTTTCAATGGCCAAGGAAATGTTCTTGGGCCTAGGGCACGTAGAGGGCATTTTCTCTTTTGAGGTCCCGCCTCTAGACTTCACCTTTGCAGTTGCACCAATGAGATGCGTGGAAGCTTCATGGACCTTCCCATGTTAAGACTTTTCAGTGACTAGTGTAACTCTCTCAAGTTCTGAACATGTGGAGGTCCTGCCCTCATTTGGGAACCTACCTTTGGACTTCACCTTTGTAGTTACGCCAAGAAGACACTTGGACACTTCCATTAGCTCCTCTTTATACTTGGCCAACTCAGGACTTGCATCACAAATATGTGGCATAATCCATGCTAGGAACCTCATTTCTTAGAGGAATGAATGCAGGTATTTATTCCTCAAGGTGTATTCTTGAAGGTGGAAAGGATTGCTTGTCGATCAAGCCATATATAGCCACCTAAGAATTATTAAAAAGGGGATTTCTTGTACTAAAAAATAAAACATGGTTTAAAAGACTATTAAAATTTATGACATGGAATCCTAGTCATAGTTAAGGAACCGAGAAACGTGATCAGTTCATGATTTATCTTCCCGAAATAGAAAGTAATATTTTTTCAAGGCAATAAACATGATTAAATGATATGTTGTAAAGAATTATATTCTCTTGAAGATTTACACTTTTGGGGAAATTTTGGGATGAGTGAGCGAGTGAAATTGTATAAATGCAATGAGAATACTCTTGCATAAAGGGGTGTTAATTTTTCCGAGAAAGTTTGAGAAAAACCATTTTCCCGAGAGACCGTTTGAGAAACCTATTTATTTTTTTGTGTTTTATATTTAATAACATCAATATGGTTACAAGTGTATAGCCATTGACAAGATTTGATATGGTTCAAGAAAATCTCCCCTACCGATGAATCTAATGAACCTTGAAATGAAATTGTGTTGATCATGAGCACAATTGTGTTTTCTCTTATTTCAAAATGTTTTCAAATATTTTTTCTTCTTGTTGTTGCAATCTTATGTTGAAATCCCTTTGCATCACACAAGATCTTATCCATAAGGTAGTATTCGGCATTTGCAATTTCATTATGAGAAGATCTTTCATCTTGTTATGAAATAAACAATTTAAAATCACTCTTCTTTCACTAGGTTGACAAAGATTGTTTGTAATTCTATTAGTATATCTTAGGCATGACGAAATAGGGACTTTCAATGTTTAATTGAGTCTTTAGCATGCGTCTTTGTACTAAATTCTTGAAGAGTGTATGAAACTATGCATCTTTGAGACTCCACCGATAGACACCTTATGGTTGAAGGAATATTTTTGTTATTTTGAAGCATTTTGTCTATGAGTATTCCAATATTTGTAAAGGTTCTCAAAGATTTAGTATGATCAAATTTATCTTGCTTAACTTCCCACCAAAAATTCTCAAATGATAAATCATACATGAAGTACCCCTGTTTGTACTATGTATCCTCAAATATTTAACAAATTTCACTACCAAATTATGCATAGACAATCGGGATTCAATTATTATCTTTAGTAACCCAAAATTGTCTAGGAAACAACTCCAATCTCTAGTGTGAAAACTCGTGATACTTAGATTGTGTTGTATTTGTCATATTTTGTCAAGGATTTCATGAAAATTGTGTAAATAAGGATCTCTTAATATCCTTCACCAATGCGGGTTACATAACAGTCCTCTCACCCTTGTTGAAGGCACAACCTAATGTACTGAGGGTAGATCAAACCCTTAGTGAGGTGCTATCCATTTCTCCAATGCCTGAGTAACAAAGAGTTAGTTGAATCCCTCCTCGGCTACAAATCGACCTATATCATGATTTTTCTGTCTTTTAGCATCCTTCCAAATTCGCGATGTTTCTCAACCCTCGCAGGAGAATCAATTTGGATACCAACATATATATATATATATATATATATATATATATATATATATATAACTATGTCAACAACATATTAACATCAATATAAAATGTCTCTAATAATCCACATGCATCATATATGAATCGAAATCAACAACAGTCCATGATCTCTAACATCTAACATCATGCCAAATCAAAAGCTACAATAATATCCATAAGTATAGTTGACAGTATCATAATCAATAACAAAAAGGTGTCAAAGGGAAGTGGGTACTACAGACTTCTTCTCTATCATCATTGTTATTTTTGCATTTGTGCACACCGGTAATTGTGTACATAAGTTATAAAAAAATTAATATGTCATTGTTATCATAGAATCAGTAGCACCCATTGAGAAAATAACACAATTTATCACACTAGTTTTGACAATTATTAACAACTCCATTATTACATAATAATAAATATGAATAGACAAATTATAAATATTAGTGATAGCACATTCAACATTGAAATGATTAGTTGAATCAATAGCTAATAAAGTGTATAGAAGATGGAATGGATAAGCACATTGAAACTAAAAATCACATTTGTCTTCCATTCTTGCTGGTATATTTCCTTCCCTTGAAATCACATAGTTGTGGAATATTGTTTGAGCCTCGGCGACAGAAGAAATTATTCCACCTCGGGTTTTTGTTTACCAATTTGTCACCTACATGTGAATCTGATTTTAGTTTTCATTTTCTCACTTCGCCTAAGAGTAGAGACAACTAGTGCTAGTTTGATTCATGTAATTTAATTTTTTCAATTATTATGGATTCACTACATGTTTTCAATACAATTTTATCTCAATGTTTATTTTTCAAATGTTTTATAATTTTTTCTCTCATTTCTCTATCTCCTTTAATTCTCGAGTAGTAAGATTCAAATGTATCTGCTCTGAGGCTGACCTAAATAGAGCTAGTCAATCATACATCCCCGATTATACTTTATTATTTAGTCTTGATAGTTCTTTGTTGATCATCCCCAATAACCCTAAATGAATTGGCTATGAATCTTTCCACTGAATTTGGCAGAAGGTTAACTTGATTATCCTTAAAAGGTGAACAAGAAATGCCACATGATCTAACCAAATGAAAGGTTAATATCCATTTAGTCAATATGTCATCAAGAAATAATAGAAATGTCAATTTTTCATAAGACTCTCTAGTTTACGCACAACAAAAAATGAAATACATTGATTCTTAATTCTCTATTCGGTAGAAAAACACATTAGTTATCTTTACATATCATGAAGGTAAATTTTAATAAAAATGAAATAAAATTAAAATACATCACCCTCAAGTCACTTGTCTTTCTTATCACTTTTGGACTTTGAGGTCATCCTAGCGATTACCAAACTTATCTATCTTTGTAAAAAAATAATTGATTTTTATCCAATTTTTCTTTACTTCATTCTCGTTTAAGAATATTATCAATGGATTCAATATATGCTTTTGAGGAAAGAATATTAGCACTTCAAAAGTGTAGCCTCAAATTTAAAGACTTGTTATTCTCTTAGCCACAATATGTTTTTACACACATATTTTATTTAGATGTCAAGTATCTAACATTGTACATCACACCTTTCTAGGTCTTTTCGAATCCTCAATTTTGGTAATGTTCTCCGTAGACTGCAACAATAATTACATCCCTCTATGTAGCAGTAACAATTATCAACATGGAGTTGAAAATAAGATCAAGATTATCAACATCTACAGGGTGATACTGTTATTATGGAGGTGTTACATGGCACCTTGAAACATCGATTGAAAATACTTCACCATTAAACAAAACCAAATAAAACCACTAAATATTTGAGCATTATATTTTCTTTATTATAGTGGTTTCTTTCTTCAACAACATAGCTAATTTATTATTCTTTTCAACCCAAGAAACTTTGATTTGGATAGGTCAATATCTAATTTATACAAATATATTTTCCTTAGCATAGTAAACAACTTGTCATGTTTTAGACGTGAAATCAAACCCTTTTTGTTCAAATAATGACAAATACAAGAGGTCTTTTCATTTTTATACAATTTTATAAATATTTTAAATAGTCCATTATGAATTTATTCTACATTTCAACAATTGGTATTGTTAGATTCTATAAACATCCAAAAATTCCAACTATATTATGAACATGAATATGTTTGGTTATCTATTGAGGCTTGCATTCCACGTTTCCTGAATAAATAAACTTCTAACTCCATATCCAAATCAAGACACTTACTATTTTAAAATTCATTGCATTTGACTTGAGCACTTTGTCTCCTGAATCAATAAACTATGAGGTTAGAACCATATTAACTTCATCTTGATTGTCAGGTTATAACAAAAAAACCACATGTCAATGTGGTAGTTTTTTAGGGGAATGGATTTCAACAAACCATTCCTCATATATTTTATTAAAATACTCATCACCTTTGATGAATGGAATTATTGAGAATGGAGTGTGAATAATGGAATACATTTTACCTATTTTTCGAGTACAATACATTAATAACTAGTTCTTATATGAAGTATAATTATGTTTTTACATTATATGATAAGGAATATAATTATTAGCCTAGCATTCACCAACCTCTATATCTCCTTATTTTTTATAATTGGATAGTAATTAACTTAATGGTTAGTGATTGTTAGGCTTCGATGACATGATGTCTAACATTCAAATGGTTATAGTAATTCATTTTTTTGAAGCAAATTAAAAATAATATAAATTATCTAAAAGTATTCTGGCCAATTATCATGCATTGAATGGAGTAGTATTCACTTGCACCTTTTAATAGTATTATCCTTTAGACCAACAACTTGTAACATTCCATAGATGGTATGACATGAATGTAAGAAAATATAGATCTTAATGGCTCACGGGCTTCTAGTGGACATATAAACGAACAATTTAAAACATTCCTAATGTGATTTCATGCCTATAATGATCTCAAATTTTTCATGTTGATTTTCTAGTAAGTTTAAAAAATAAATACTAATATAATATATATCAATGTTTTCGGTCTGCTAATAAAGTAGTGAGAGCGAGAAAATTTATTTGCACATAATGAACTAATTATACTTAAGTTGTACAACATGTAATGTTCCTTACATTATAGGAAACTATAATATAAAACATGTGTATTTGTTCATTATCAACTATTGCAATGAATAAATTAGTTTCTTGTAGGACCTACAAATCCTTATTTCAAATTAGGTGTTGGAAAATTATTGTGCATAACACATAATTCACATCATTTTGTATCAAAGAAAATGATTATCGATTGTTGAACACCATTAATTATTCAAAGGAATGTATTTTTGGTGATTACACTCAATTGTTTCTTATTTTGAAAATAGAGAAAAATACCAAATCATAGTCTATCTTAGTGACTACTAGGTTCCTCTTATTAGAACTAGTCATTATAAAAACTATCTGTATAGCTTTGGATCGCTAGTGTTTTTCATTTTTTATAATTGTATCATATTGGTTGGACTATCCCTAGAGGAAAAAGGTGTTGTAATACATACCTTCGAGAGGGATAAAGACTTATGTAGTTCTCATAAGATATATTATGCATAACACATAATTCACATCAGTTTGTATCAAAGAAAATTCTTAGTGACAAATAAGATCCATTAATTTTTTAAAGGAATGAATTTGCGGTGGCTTTGCTCAATAGTTTCTTATTTTTAAAATAGTGATAGAATAAAAAATTTCTAGATTAGTGGCGGTGGGCTCGTACCATTATCTCTATTCAATGTAATAACTATCTCGAATAGCTTTCGAATGCGAGTTTTTTTCTCGATTATAATTATATCATATTGGTTGGACTATCCCTAGTGGATCCAAGTGTTATAAAATAAGTACCCTTGAGAGATATCAAGCCTTATGTAGTTCACATAAGATATATTGTGTATAACACGTATTTCACGTTTATTTTTATCATAGAAAATTATTATCGATCGTTAAGCTCATTACCTATTAAAAGGATTGGATTTGTAGAGGCTAGACTTAGAAAATAGTGATAAAATAACAAATCATGGTCTAGCTTAGTGGCCACTAAGCTCCTACCATTACCTCTTGTCACTATAAACAATATAATTACATGTTTAGATCATTATTTTTTAGATTGATTGTAATTGTGTCATATTGGCTAGACTATCCAAACGGAGGCAAGTGTTGAACTACATACCCTCAATAGGGATAAAGATTTATGTAGTTCTCATTTGATATATTATGAATGAAAAATAATTCACATCATTTCATATAAAATAAATTTTTAGCAACCACTAAGCTCCATTTCTTTTTTAAGTAGACAACTTTGTGGCCATTATGCCTAAGTGTTTCTTATTTTGAAAATAGTGATAGAATATCAAATAATGGTTTAGATTAGTAACAAATAGACTCCTACAATTATTTGTACTCATTGTAAAAAATATCGAACAACTTTAGATTACTAGTTGTTTTCATTGATTATAATTGTATCATATTGAATGGACTATGGTGGCGGAGCCTAGTGCTCAGTAGTACATACCCTCGAGATAGATCAAACCTTATGTATTTCACATAATTATATTTTTATAACACATCATGCACATCAAATTTTAACAAATAAAATTCTTAGCCACTACTAAGCTCAATTAATTATTTAAAGGAATTTCTTTACATAGGCTTCGCTCAAAACTTTTTATTTTGAAAATAGCAATAGAATAACAAATCATGGTCTATCTTAGCAACAGATAGGCTCCGACCATTTCCTCTTGTAATTGTAAACACTATCTGTACAAATTTAGATCACTAGTATTTTTATTGATTATAATTGTACCAAATTGGATGGAATTTCCCTGGTATAGACCAGGATGATACACTACATATCCTCAAGAAGGATCAATCCTTATGTAGTTCTCATAACATATATTATTTGTAAAAGATAATTCACATCAGTTCGTATAAAATAAAACTCTTAGAAACTAGTAAGCTACATTACTTATTGAATGGAATGGCATATCGACCACCGAATTAATGATTTCTTATTTTTAAAATAGAGATAAAAAAGAAACAAAATTATAGATCGGAGTAGCCAGGATGCTCTAGACTATCCACTTATTATAGTTATGTTAGAAAACTTGTAATGTTTTATACATTACATGGATAAGAATCCTAGAAAATATAGAGGCTATCGCCACTAGGATTCTTGTCGAAAAAAAAATGGGCAATGAAAAACACACATAGTTGTTCATTAACACCTATTAAAAGGAATAGCTTAGAAGTCCTTAAGACATAACACTTTATTATTCTAAATCTGGTGTTACAATAATCAACCATAGCAATAGAGATTAATGGTAGCTAATTTTTCCTATATAAGCCGATTTGAAATATGTGTGAAGAAAAAGTTATGTTTTAGGGTTACTAATGTAAAATGTAAATAACACCAAAATATTGACAAATAAAAGAGATATTAGAAATTTCATGCCACATGTCATCATTTTATAATAAATTTTTATTTATATAGTAATATTTTTTTATCTATATTGCTTTAAAATATTCTATAGGTGTTTCTATAAATATAAATTTCTTAATATATGTGTCAATTATATTATTGCCTAACTATATCGTTAAAAATTGCCACATGGAAAATTTTAATTAGAGAATTATATTTAGTTACCGTGCACTATATTATTCTATTAAACTTTAAAACTATGTTTAGAATTTATTACTTTTGTTTTCTTATAATATATATTTTATTATGCTTATATTAATATATGGTATAGACAATAAAAATTTACGTTTTTTCGATTTACATTGTTTTTCGATGTCATACTTATTTCAAAAAAATCCTGAATCATTTTGTCAAATCCCACACATTTTTAAATGAGCAAAAATTCAAATTTAGAATTGCAAAATCCCCTGCATTTGAAAATATTTGAAAATTCAATATCCCGCACTTTTTCTTAATGAGGGGGATATTAAAATTTTGAATTTTTTATATCCACCAATTTTTGTATTATTGACATTTCTTTTGTGGAATGTCCAATTTTTTTTATTAAATACCCCAGAGAAATATTGATTGGGGTTTCTTATGTTTAGCCCCACATAAAAGGAGCTCTTGAAATTATACTACAATACAACTAGGTTGGAAACTATAGGGTCAAGTGCATGAATCCTAGATAGTTTTTGAAAGGGAACAATGGCTCAGTTATTATAATCTCATTTACAGAGAAAGAACTCAAAAGAGGCAAGCAAAAGAGGCTGAAGATATAATTGCATAGATATATTGATTGAGATAGAAGACCGAGGTTTCACAGACATCATTAAGCATGAAATAATTTAAGATATTACTAAATAAATTATTTATTAAAATAATCTCTTATAGTGTATGTTTACCTTCTTTTATTATTTATTATGTCAATCGTTGTGTCTTTTACTAGTTCTTGTGTTTTGCACAACATTCCTTCCATACTTTTCCCTACCAAATCATGTTCCACTTCCTTTGTAATTACTTTTCATTGGCTTGTAAAAATGCCTTGTTCTTCCCGAAAACACAATTATTTTATGCCCTAAAAAAATAAAGTATAATCCCTTTTAAGTTAATTTATTTCTATTTGTTAAAGGCTTTCCCATTTCTGCCCTTCTATGTCTCTCTTTATATGGTTTTTTAAATTTTTCATTCTCATTCTTGCAATTATTTTTACCTATAATGGTGACATATCTCCCTAATTGCAAAACACGTATCGTATAGTCACATTTAAAGAAAACCTTATATTGTTTTTGAGACCCAAAGTATTATTTGGGTATTCCTTTTGACTACCTTTAATGATTTTTATTAAGATGATAGAAATAAACGTGGCTAATTATATCATTGTACATTGTTTATATGGTTGCCGAATTGATATTTTGAGAAGCTTTTTGAGGTTGAAAAATTTATTTAAAACTATTAAACCATATTAAGTATTCAATTGTATGATAATTATTTTCAATTATATACGCATTCCATTGTAGAAATAGTCGAATCTTTAAAGTCTTCATAAAATTAAGTTTTGTACAATCGAAGGTAAACACATTATATATATGCGTAAATATTATTAGTTATAAAATTAAATAACTATAATTTTAAATATATATTTCCTCTTCCTCCCACTAGGCGTTGCAAAAATCTCATCTAGCTTTGTGGTGGCCATGAAATAAATATTTATTTTGACCGCCACTTTACAAAATAAGATATTTATTTTGAATTAAATTTGAAACCTAGGAAAAATATATTTCATATAAAACATAATTTTTAATATGTTGCATTTTATTAGTGACAGATAGAGTCTTTTTTAAAACATTAAGACACAATTGTACATGTGTATGTATGTATCTATATGTAAAATCCACATTTATTCATTATCATTTATAAGTTTTCAATTTGATTTCTACTATCAAAATACTATGAATTATGAAAAACATTTTTTCTAGCCTAGAGGACATTGGGCTATAATTAGTTTTTGAAGAAAACATCTATGTAGCTTAAGCGGTCCCATGGCTCGGCTGGTTTTTTTCTTAGAGGCAAAAAATTGTTATTTAGGATTACCAATTGCTAGTTGATTTTTTCGTATTTTATACACAAAGATTAAAAGTTTAGATTTATTAAAAAAATTCATTATAATAAATATGTAATTACCTTTATTAAAACCTTATTTGTCTCTACTCTATCATTGTAGATGTTGTTGTTACTAAATACTTGTTGTATAGTTTCTCACTACTAGTCCAAGTATCTTAAATTGGCATAAAAGTTAAAAAATATTTCTATCTAAATATCATCAAAAATGTAATGAACCTAAAATGATTCTTATGAATTGTGTAGTTATCATAATATATATAAATATATGTATATAATTTGCTTACACATAAGAGGTTGATGTTTAGATATTAGTGGTCACTAGGTAAAGCCTTGAGTAAATACAACAAACGAATCTTGTTTTATGGAAATAATAATCTGTATAGATTAGTAAAATTTATTATCTGGATTTAAGAATTTAAATTAATATATTATGAGTTTAGCAGACACTAGTTTATGCCACAACATAATAATTCCAATGTATCAGTCATTAAGATTTAACAAATTAAATTAAGATGTTACGAGCTTAGTGGAAACTACGACACTACCACAACATAATTTATGGAGCTTAGAAGTTACTAGGATTTAACAAATTAAATTAAGATATTATGAGCTTAGTGGCCTATGTTTGCACCACAACATATATTTGTTACATTACGATTTAACATATTTTAAGATATTTGGAGATTAGCTTAGTGGCCACTTGTTACACCATAACATAATTTTGGAACAAATAAAATTTAATATATTGTGAGCTTGGCATCTAGTACATTATGTCACAACAAATTTTGTTGAGCTCTAGTGTCAAAAATATTTAACAAAATAAAGTAATACATTATGAGCTCAATAGCCATCAGGTTATGCCAAAAATAATATTTTGAGCTTATCGCTTGCTAGGATTTAACGTACTAGATTAAGTTATTATGAGCTAAGAGTCCATGTGTGTACTACCACTGTGGTACTACAAGAATGTAGTATTTTGATCTTATGGTTCTCTAGCATTTAACAAACTAAATTAATATATAATGAGATTTAAGGATGCTAAGGAACTACCAAAACGTACTATATTTATATCTTAATGGTTGCAAATATTTAATTATATAAATTAAGATATTGTGAGTTTGAAAAATAACATTAAATGATCTTCACGTCGGTAAGGATTTAAAAAATTAAAGTAATTTTTTTAGCTCAAGATGGCTAGATTATGTCACGACATAATATTTGGAGCAAAGAGGTCATTAGGATTGAATAAATTAAATTAATATACTATTAGCTTACTGATCACTAGGTTATGCCACAACATAATATTTGGAGCTTACGGTCAATAGGATTTAATAAATTAAATTCAAATATTATGATCTTAGTGGCTCTTGAGGAACTACCACAACATAAAATTTGAATCTTAGAATCTGCTAGGATTACAAAAATTAAATTTATATATTATGAGCTTAGTGGCCATTAGGTCATGCGATGTGAATCCAATTGCAAGAGGTTTAAATACCTTGAAACACACGTAAATAGATTTACAAATTAAAACCAAGAGTTTGAAGATATATTTCTTCTCATCTGGAATCCACACTAATCTTTTACATCATTACAATCCACCTTTTATTTCACGTCTACTCTAAAAACCCTAAAATGCCAAAAAACCTAAATTGCGAAAAAACCTAAAATTCCAAAATTACCTACTAATAAAACAACTTGAATGGGCCACAAAATTTTCTTGCCAAATATAACTTCATAAATTAAATCTCATACAAATTTTTGACTTATTATAACAAGCACAAGAAAAGTTATTAAATTTCTAAGACCTAGTCAAAAGTAAAAAAAATGTTCAGAGCCAATTTTATGCCATTAGATGAAGAAATCCGAGCTTGAAAAATGTTCCAAAATATATTTATCTACCACTATGTAAAATTTAAATACGATTCAACGGTCAAATAAAAATTTATGGTCTCTGCAAGTTATGTTCCCGCATCATTCTCCCCAGCTTAAAAGGAATTCATCTCTTGCAAATTCGGTTGTGAGAATTCATCTAATTTTTCACTGTCATTATTCATCAACTCCCACTCGAAGTCCAAATATTTTTTTCTTTCTGCATTCCTTCCCACCGTACCAAATATTTGTTGGAGGTATCATTTCTAGTATTGATTGTCTTTTGGTCCAAGACACGTATTACCCTTTCCTTTTTCTTCTTTAGAATTTGCTGCTCCCATTTTATTTATTCATCCTCCACAACATTTTCATCATAACCTGAAACATATATAGGTTAGAAACATTAAAAATTAGCGAGACAGAAAATTTTTCAGTACCTCCTCTCCTTGTAGGCATTATCACTCAATTTCTTCGAATCCTACGCAACCCAATCTTCTTATACTTGAGTTTATTATGTGTTCCTTTTGTAAACCACTCCTTTCTAGTATGAACCATCACCATATCTCCTTCTTCGAATGCACTTAATCTTGTATATGCATCTGTAGCTGCTTTATATTATGCATTACTCACTTTCATCTTTTCCCTCGGTTCATCCTGCAGGGTGTAGAATGAGTTCTGCAAAATCTTTCACATCATCACTAGTTTTATCTTCACTAGGTAGCACAATTAGATCTAGGACCCCTTGGGATTCCTACCAAATAAAATCTAGAATGGAGACCTCCTTGTTGACATTTTTAATGAGATATTATAGGAAAAGTAAGCTTCGGTAAAGCTAAGTCCCATTTTTAGGATTTTCTCACTCTATGAAACATAGGAGATTTCCCAAGCTTTTTTTCACTAGTTCCATCTTCCCGTTAAGCTAGGGGTGATATGCACTACTAACAATAGTTTTTTCCCAATTTTCTCTCACACATTCTTTCAAAAGTGACTCAAACACTTTGTGTCGCGACCAAGTGATTGTTCTTGGAATTCCATGAAATCTAACCCCTTCGAAAAAACAAATATACATCTCTGGAAGCATCATTAGTTGTTTTACAAGAAATAAAATATTCCATCGTAGAGAATCTATCAACCACAAAAATATAGAATGATTCCCTCACTTTGTAATAGAATCTCCTTACACAAAATCCATATTCAAATCAACGCATGACCCTATAGGGAAAGGTAATGGCCTATATAACCCAATATTCTATGCATGGCCCTTAGCCATTTGGCACACTCTACATCTTGTTACAATCCTAGTTACATCCCTCTTTACCTTTTTCCACTAATACTTTTCTACAACAAGAGAAATTGTCTTATTTACACCAAAGTGTCCCGCCAACACCCCACTATGCAATTCTCGTATAATATTTTCTCTCATTGAACAAGAAGGGATGCACAATTGTTTCCCCCTAAACAAATAACCAACTCCGCATCAAATAATCATAAGAACCACTACCCACAGTAGGGTCCTTAAGATGTTATATCTTGAAAGTGCACCCTATAGAGAGATGATTACATGTGTTCTAAGATTGCTCTGGATCTCTCTCTTTTGTAGATATAATGAAAACACCTCAGACTGTGGGTATACCTATTATTCGGTGAGTCTCCAAGATTATCAAGGCTGATTTGTTTTGATGTATCATAAAAAAAAATTTAGTGGTTTTGAGGATTAAAATATGACTATAAATAAATTGTAAACTGGGGTGGTACACCAAACTTGTTGAGGGATTTGGCAGAGTATATGCACAATCCAATAGTTTTTCAGCATAATATTAAGTCAAAACACTTGATGTATTGAGGGAAGGAATCAAACAATACAATAATATAATATGCACACTAATGTTATGCACAAATTACTAAATTTGTAGCAAGGTAAGATGATTAATCAGGGAATTTGACATTCACACGTATTGATAAGATATACACACAACTAAAAAAATTAGAAAGGAAAGAATCAATCCTCATTCAAAGGGCAAAACTAGCAAAATCATCTTCAAGACTCGTATGTCCAAAAATTCCTCCTTTGTTTTGTAATTGAACACAATATATAAAAATTTATCCACCCATCCCATCCTAAAAATAGGCTAAAAATTATACTCGCCCATGCATGCTAATTTTACCCCTTTATTATGAATAAATAAGGGAATAAAAATAGACATGCTAATACAATGAGGCATTATTAGCCTTGATTACAAAAATACATCCCAAGTCAAAATGCAGTTGAATGATCTATTTTTAACAAAGTAAGATGAATAATTTGGCTAATAATAGCCTTTGCTTGTTGTGTAAGTCTCCTCCAATGTGCATGTAATATTTGTCTTCTAGTGCTTGATGTGACACTTACAAATTGATCCATTTGCAATTATAAAATTAGCACTTTAATCCTTCCCCTTGGATGCACATGCAAAAAATAACATCTCGTGTGAGCAAAAAATAATTCCTTTATTTGCAATACTTTGCAAAAATAATTCACCCATGTGTGGGGACCACCTACAAGTTATGATGTTGACATTTGTTTGTCTTCTTTGGTATCATGTATTCTAGTGCACTGATGTGACACTTGTTAATAATTAGTCATTGTCTTTTTGCTTACGTGCAAAAGATGCATGCCTTTCTTTTAATTTATCCCCTTTTAATTTATCTCCTTAAAAATGAGATTATGGAAAATTTAAGGCATCTTGAGGGGTTTAAGGTAATCATTCTCCTTTGGTTTTGAGTTTGACATACATTACATGGCATATATGTACCCCTTTAATAATAATACCTTAGCTAAGGTAGATTACAATCATAAGGCTTGGTTACTTTTTTATCATGTGGGTGTCGGCATTTGAAAAACTTGTGGCATATAAGTTTAGACCTTAGAAGGTCAATGCAATAATACATTCGGCCACATTTGATTTATATGGAAAAGGATATGGTTTTCCTTTTGAATAATCATTCGATTGATTATTGTTGTCGGTGTTTGATTTTTGAAAAGCACTAAGGCTTTGGACCCTTAATCGGTCAATGGAAATGATTATTTATTTGATTAATATAGGGTTGGTCCCCTCTCTTGCATAATGACTTGACCCTTCTTTTTTTCGATGAAGTTGCTAACCGTTGAGTTATTTAGTGTAATTGTGGCTCAAAACGTTGGCATATTCTGAACCCTAGTTGACTTATGAGCTTCATTTGGATCACCTCCTTTTGATAAGGATCATTGATCTATTCTTCTTAATTCTTAATCCTTGATACTTCTGCAACCTTGGTTAGGGTTTTGACTTAGCATAAGGGGTAGTTGGGGTCACATTAATTGGCCTTTTACTGATTTCCATTCGATCTATTACAGAAACCAATCTCCATTGTCAATATATGAGTGGTTTACATTAATCCTGGATATTGATCTTTAAACCTCGATTTCTGTAATTTTGTATTTTGAACCATTGATCCTTAACCCACTAGTTGAGCTAGATTGTTGTGGGATACTTGGCGAAGTTTATTTGTAACCTAAAATTTGATCATTTGCATGCATTCCCACTTTGGAGGGTGAAGCCCTGGAGAATTTTCTCCAGACCACCATGAATGATGTTTTTAAGCTTCATTCTTTATATTTCAAAGCTTTAACATTTTCCTTAAGGTTTCTCCTTAACGCTATATTATTTTTTCTCTAGTTTGAGCTCCATCGATACCGGACTACATCATTTAGGCATCGGAGAGCTCTCTCGCATCCTACAAGATTTTGTTTTCTTCTTCAAATTCTCCTTAGCTCGTGCCACATTGATTTTTTATTTGATCTTGAATATGTGCCTTCTATAGTCTCTGTGGTGAGCCTTGCAAGTGTATCCCTGAATTTTCTAACATATTTATTTTTCTTGAGATTTTTGCGAGCTTCCCATGTGATTTTGGTTGGGGATGACTGCCATTATTGATGGTCTCCTGCTCCTCTAATATTTAAGATTTCCATACTCTCATTCAGAAAAGGTAAACTTTATGTATCATTTTGCATTTATGCACCTTATTTCGGTTCTTTCCCTTGATTTATACTGAAACTTATTTGTAAATTTTGTGATTTTCGTGTTTGATACTTTCACAAAATTTTGAGAGTGAGAAGGTTTTTGGGTCTTTGCTCTACCTCTGAACTCGAATCAATTTGAGGGATTCAGCAGAAACTAGTAAGTTCCTTTCTCTAGTAATTCTATCTTCTTGTGAAATTCTGATAAAAAATTTGATGGCCATGGCATGTGAATGAGAATGAACCACTTCTTCTTGACCTAATGGTTTATCAGTTTCTCTGATTATTGATGCTCTGGTCTTCTTTTTCACCATTCTCTTAGGATTTGAGCTTCCTTCTTTGTATATTCACCATACATTGATTTATTTCAAAACCCAACTCACACGAGTTCTTACCTATGCATAAGTCATTGTTTGAAAAAAACATTTCACCGTTTATTGTATTATTTCCTTGAGTTAGGTTGATGTTTTACTTGTCATTTGCTTGCATTTTAATTGTTTTATGGGTAGCTGCAATAATTTATGATTATCTTCCTTCTCTCTTCCTAAAGATGGGCTTCGTATTCATGCATGATCACCTGACCCTTAAATTGTATGGCATCTAGATTAAATGTGTATCCATTTTTCTTGTTAAAAAAGGAAAATTTTGTTAGAATTCTTGTAGCTCTCCACTCTTTATGTAGATTTCTGAGAAATTTTCTTGTGAGAATCAAAGTAATATTGTACTCAACCTTTCTGAATAGTTGATGGGTGGTGAAATTGCATCTTATCTCAAAAATTTGTCCTAAAGGCTTAAATACAACATGTATATGAAGTTTTAAGTTCACATCCACTTCTTCTTGACTAATTTTGTAAAACAATTGATAGTTTTTAGCTCATATTTCTGCTCTAGAACACCATTCACTTGGTACATTTTGTTCCTATTTGATTTCATGAGGTCTCCTTCCCTTGTTATTTGTGGTTGAACATTTAGATCTGCACATTTAGAAACCATTATGATGAGAAACTATGTCATTTTGTTCTAGTATTGAGTCCTGAAGCTTCTACATTTCTATTGGGTACATCAGTGTGAGTAACTAAAACTTGTAGCTGTAACCTTTTTCTTTCTTTCTTGCTTTGAATGAGTTGTTTGATTTTAATAGGATATACACTTATGTGCCAATGTTGAAAGTAACTCCTTCTGATGTAATTAGATCAAGGATTACTTTTCTTGCTTTAATTATCACCCATTATTGGAATTCTGATTTATTTCAATGCTTCATAATGTATGTAAAATATGCAGTTTTAATACTGCAATGTACTAACTGGTGTAGCTTGATTCCGTTTTGGTGGATGATGGTCATTTTTCCAAACATGCAAATACATAACTATACTTTTTCATTTCTATTTCTACCCATGTTATTTGAAAAGATAATGACCATTTTGAGTCTGTACAAAAGAATGCATTCCATTTTCTTAATCATGGAGGATATAAACGTTTGTTGGCTCTTGTCACTGTAAAACTGAAACTTTTCTTCCCTGAAATTTCAGCCTTAATGGTTGGCTATAGATATCTTTGATAATAGATATTGATATACTATTGATGTATTTTCTAGTACCTTGCACTCATTGTTGGTGAACCTTGATTTTCTATTTGAATTTTTAAATGTTGTAATTGACTAAAAATTTACTTTTTCACCATTCTAAAAGTAGTTGTATTGCAAGATTTTTGTTCCTATTCAAACTAGTGTTGAGGCAACTTGATTCACATTTGATTGATCCATGTTTCAGATTCCCAATAAGCCTTGATGTTCTTGAATGTATTTGTTCTTCAAATAACTATTGATTGGAAATGAAACTTACCTCTAATTTTCTATGCATGATTATGATGTAGAAATTTGTAATTTTCATTCAACATGCATCCAAAATTTGGAATCCTTCTTGTAGATGCACTTAATGAATTCTAGTTTGAATTTCTACCATTCTTATATTTATGTATTGAGGATCTATAAAATTTAAACCTTTAAAGGTTTCCTTGTAGTTGTATATCCAAGATTCTTTTGATAAACATGTTGAAACTGGACTTTATATGTGCACTTATCTTTAATAATGAAGATTTTGTACCTGCACTTGAAAATTTTAAAGAGTGTACTTTCTTTGTTTTATTGAATTCTGAAACAACTCTTAAAAGGCCTCTTTTATAGTTGTACTTTGATCTTTTAGCTTGATTCTGAGCTGGAAATATCATTTTTTCCTTTATAGTGGCTTTTACATAAAATTGTACTTGACTGATATCATTTGCTTGCTACACATACTTGACCACTTTTAACTGTTCTTTTGAGCATATCTCTCATTCATACCTTTAAATTTTCCTTGTTTTTTGGTATCTCCTGTAACTATCCTCTTCATGGGTTTTGATAGAGGTTTGTTAATGAAAACTGGAAGATACCTTTGCTCATTTCTCACTTCTATGCATCATACATTATTTCAACATTTGCTAGAGATTTTGATACTCATTATCTAGTTTATGCTTGACTATTATCTGATGAAAAAAATTGATGAAAGGATTTGTTTTTAGTTTGTATTTTCCTTTTGTACAGTAATCATTTTGCAAAATATTTCTACTCTCTAGTCTGATACATGTGCTGCACACTTAAAGAAATAGTTAGAAAAAAATTAGGCTTTCTGCATCTCTTATTTTCCATAGTTTATTTTTCTCTTTATTTTCTGGAATGATTCTAGGAATCATATGTGCTGATGTAGAATACTGCTCTTATCAATTATGTATTTGTCTCTAATGTATCTTATGCCTGTTGATGTCAATTGATTCATTTGCATGAAACTATTAGCATAAGTATATAGATTAAACCTTGAGCTCAATATATGATGATAATTCTATTTAGTTGTTTAGGGATGATGATGGAACTGGATGATGTAGAAGAAGAGGATGAAGAACTTACAAGTAGATTAAGAGCAATAGAATATCCACGAGGTAATGATGAGTTTTCTCTATATTCTTATGCTTTTAGATTTGTGTACATGTATCTTTTACTTCAGTAGTTATGAGTTACATCCCACGGCTTGTGTGGGAAATATTGTACTTCCTCATAAATAAATGACATTTAATTTCTATACTTGAGTTGTATATTTCTTTCTGCTTTCAACATTATGTATATTGATTGTATAATGAAATAAACAACCTAAACATAATTAAATTTATTTATATAGAAATAAAGAGTTTTGGAATACACCAGAACTTATTAATGAAAAATCCTTATTTTAAAATGTAACTTTGTTTGTTGCTCCCAAATCTAAAAGTTCACCTAAACTATGATTCCTACCTTCATCAAGGCAATGGATTAGTCCTTTAGAGATTTTGTGTTTCCTTGTTGAAGATGAACATGGAATGATAGTCTATGTGACGCGTTACAATTTCTAACAACACACATAGCTGCAGATTACATGTAAATAATCAATTACTATAACTAAAAAAATGATAATATTGTAATCGTTCCCTAGTTAGGTCCACTTCATCAATGTCGTTCTTCATAACGAAGCTCGAGTTGCCCATTTTTTCACAAGTGCAAAATTATCGATAGTTGTCTCACAACATCACAAAAATTTGAATCACCTTCATACCATTCATTAACTACCTCAAACCCTACTACTTCAGTTTCCATTGTTGTAAAAGTACTACATGCTTAGTTAAGGCATCAACAACTTGATTACCTTACCTAACTTATGATTTAAGACAAATATATATTCTTGCAAAAATGAAACCCATTTTTCATGCCTACTATTTAGTTTCTTATGTTTCTTTACATACCTCAAGACATCATGGTCGATGAACAATACAAATTTGTTTTCTAGCAAATAATGTTTGTAATGCGTTAATGCTTGAACAATAGCATAAAGTTCCACATCATAAGTGGAATATTTCCTCCTAACTTAATTCATATTTTAAATCAAAACGCCACTAGTCATCCTTTGTGATTCAATACAACTCCAATCCTCACATGTGAGGCATCACGATCAACCTCGAAGAACTTGCTAAAATCTTGCAATACCAAAACAAGTGCTTCGACACTTTCTTCTTAAATAGTTAAAAACTATATGTTTCTTCCTTGGTCTATACATAATCCCTCTTTTTACACTATGTTATGGGTGCAACAATGCTACTTTGAAATTCTGTTGAACTTGCTACAAAAAGTTACCAATCCATGAAAACTACAAACCTCTATCACATTCCTTTGAATAGACCATTCTAAAATTTCCTTTATGTTTTCCTCATCCATCCTCACCCCATCCTTTGATATCAAAAATCCTTGAAAACAAGTCTGCTTCATTACGAAGATATATACTCTTCTTTAATTTTGCATATAGGATCTCTTTACATAACAAGTGTTCTTCCATTGTCTTACTTGAATATTAGAATATCACCAAAATAGACAACAAAAACTTACCATTGTATTCTTAGAGTACTCTATTCATCAACCTCATGAATGTACTAGGTGCATTAGATAACTTAAATGGCATCACCATCCACTCGTACAATCCTTCTTTTTTTGGAAAGTCATTTTCCATTCATCCCCTTCATGGATCTGGATTTGGTAGTACCCACTCTATAGGTCAATCTTGCTAAAATATTAGGCTCCCACTAGCACATCCATCATATCATCCAATCTTGGAATTGGGAACCGATACTTAAATTAGGATCCTTTTTATGGCCCTATTGTCTACGAACATTCTCTAGTCTCCATATTTTTTGGGATTCAATAGTGTTGGAGTTACACATGGAATCATGCTTTCTCTCACTAACCCTTTATGTATTAGATTTGTCACTTGTCTATTCAACTCTTCACACTGTGTCAGACTCATCCGATAGGCTTCCTGGTTTAGAAGGGTCAATCTGGATCAAATCAAGATGGGGTTAAATATCTCGGTTCAAAGGTAATCCATATGGTAGCTCATCTGGTATGACATATTTCTATTCATTTAGTACCTTTTCTACAACAATAGGTATATTAAAATCCTCTATTTCCACCTTCTTTGACATCACTGCATAAAACCAGCCAAATTCTTCCATTTCTATAACAAACTCTCTTTTAGCCAATAAGCACTCACTCTTATCTTCTTCCTTAAAGGGTAATAAGACCACCTTTACACCATCCTCTCGAGAAAGTTGATGTATTTTTCCCTCCATCATGTGTAACCTTTCTATCGTATTTCCAAGGCCTCCCCAGTAATATATGGCATGCATCCATTGGGATAACATCACACCACACCTCATCCTTGTAGGTATTCCCAATTGAAAAATTTATAAGGCATATTTTATTTATGGTTACCTCATTCCCTTTTTTGAACCATGATATACGATAGGGATATGGGTGCTTCTCACATTTCAGATTGAGTTTATCAACCATCACAGTTGAAACCATATTTTCACAACTACCACCATCAATAATAATTTTACATACCTTTCCTCTAGAGGTGCATATTGTTTGAAATATATTTGTTCGTAACCATGAATAAGCACCAACAACATCCTATTCTTTCTCCTTCCATGGGAAAATAATTATACTCCTTATCATGAGGGTTTTACTCAAGTCTATAGCAACCTCCATTTCTTATTCCTCTTTAGCTTCATCTAGATTTACTTGTGGTTGTTGTTTGGACCATCTATCTTGTGTGGGATAGTGCAAACACTCAAAATATCTATGCCCCTCTCAACCACATCTCGTAACATGTATATTTACTTTGGGGATATCCCATGCCCATCCTCCATTATAACCTCTTAGCCTACTAAATCTCCTACCTCTTTGGTAGTTATAATGGATTTGACCGAAATCTTTATGCCCTTCTACATTAGAGGATTCACCTTTTATAAATTCCAATTTACCTCTACCTCTCATTAGAGATGATGATGGCCCTCTCTTCACACCTCTTCTAACATTATTCATCCTTTTCTTTTCTTCTTCCTTTAGTCCTAGTTAATAAGTATCCTCTAGGCTATGGATTTGGCACATACTCAACTCATCTTGTCTAGTGTAACTCAACCCATTTATATACCATGGACCCTTCTATTCTTTAGACTCTCCCGTTCCACTCGATTGAAAACTTGTAAAATGCATCGGTATACTCCTCAATGTCAAAATCCTCCTTTCTTAGGTTTTGGAACCTTCAAAAGAGTGTCGAGCATAACGATAGGAAGAAAATTTTCTTTCATCTTCTTTAAAATTTTATTCCACTTCGGATCTTTCCCTTTTCATTCCTTTTTATTTCATTTTGTAGGTGATCCCACCGGAGCATTGCATGTTTGACCAACTTAGTGCATGAAAACTTAATCTTATTATCCTATGAACTCAAATAATTTTTCCATGTGATTGACCAAATCAATCAACTCATTTGGTCGTAACCCTCCACCATAATCGGGAACATTAATCTTATTTTCGTCATTCTTTCCCTCTAAAGTTTGGATCAATCTCTCCTCAAATGGTCCCTCAATTATGTTTTATTCATCTCTCTCATTTTATTCTTCATCTCGTCCTTCATTCATTAATGGAGGGTATTCTTTAGTATCACAATCTAGTTCTACATCCCCTTTCGCATGTCTCCTTAAAGGTGGGTAACTTCTTACGCAATCTTAGAAACTTGTCTCTTTAGCTCTGCATATTCCTATTCATTTAGGCATAACCTCTTGTCCTACGTATGGCCATGATTATATAAAATAGAGGAAAAATATATATAGAAAAATGTAATATGTTACCTTCACTATTTTCGCAAGATCTAAATCGCTCGATACCAATTGATGTGAATCCAAATTTGCAAAAGGTTTAAATACTTCCAAAACACACTTAAAAAACTTTGCAAATAAAAAATAGGAATTTCAAGATAGCTATCTTTTCATTCTAGAATCCACACTAATCTTTTACATCATTACTGAATCCACATTATATTTTACGTCTATTGTAAAAACCCTAAATTACCAAAAAACACTAAAATACATAAAATTACCTACTACCAAAACAAATCGCATGGGAACCAAAATTTGTGTGTCAAATATAAATTCACAAAATAATTTTCACATGAATTTTTTGACTTATTATAACACTCATAATAAAATTTATTAAAGTTCTAAGACGTAGTCAAAAGTGAAAAAAATGTTCGAAGCAAATTTTAGGCCACTAGATGAACGAATCCTCACCTGAAATTATTTCAAATGGCTACAAATATGTAAGAAACATTGACCTTAGTATAGTAGTAATGTATATCTATCATCCCGTAAAATTTCAAGACGATCCAACAACCGTATCAAAAGTTATGATCTCCATAAGCTATGCTCCGTCATCATCATGCCATGACATAATATTTGGCTATTAAAAATCACTAGGTAGTTTCGTATGTACATATACTATATGCAATTTTCCATAAGTATTAAATTTGTAATATATACACGAAAATTCTATAAATTATAAATATTAATCTATATACATGTTATATAAGTTTCATTTCCTACCCGCTATGCTCAAATCAATGCCACTCATGATTCCTTGTGGTTCCTACTTAATTATGGGCTTATGTTGATCAAGATCTAGATGTAAATTTGCTTCATGATTTTATTGTGCTTTTATGAGGCCTATTGTATCACATTATTTTTCTGCCACAAGAAAATCTTATTTACAAATTTTGTAATCTTTATCAATATTTCTTATGTCCATAATAGGTTATCTAAAGAGCACACGAGCCTCGTCAAGAAAAACCTGATGAATAACATTTTTTTAATATATCCTTTAAAGTCTCTATTTATTATAAATTTTCCTTGGTTTGGTAGAAAATTTCAATGATCTACTGAATTTTCTACTTTGTTTTCCTTTGTTATTATTCTTATAAAATTAACCAATAATTTCTTAAGAAATATAAATAAATTTTCTCTAGAAACCAATTGATTTTTTTCCTCAAATACTTCCATAACTGAGACTTTTTTGAAAATATGATTTCCTCTCGAAACCATGTCATCAAAATAGAGAGGTACATTTCTTAACAGGTCATTGCATTCCCGGGGTCTTTCCTTAGTATAATATGCATATGCATGACATTAAACAATATCATCCATGGTTATAATTGAAGTGTCTTTACAAATTTCTTCCTTATTTACCTACCCCATATATATTAACATTTTTGCATCCATCCCATTGTTTTAATGATATTTATGGTGTTATTTATGTAGGATTCTTCCTTGATCATTTCTTATATGTATACCTTTGTAGAATTGTAAAGGAAATGTAATGCATCTTCTACATCATAAATAATACCTGCAAGAATCGTGCCCTTTAATTGGATTTCAAACTCTTTATTTATAGCACATACCTCTCTCGACTACTTCTACAAGTCTACTTTAGTTGTATTCCATATGAAGGACTTCATTTCATCCTCATATTACACCACAGAGGAGCCCTTGCATTTATTTTTATTTTAAAGAGAGAACAGTTCTTCTTAAGTTTCATGCCTTAAAATGGCTTGTTGTGTTGACTTCTTCTTTTTTAAAATCCTTTTCAAGGTTCTTTTCCTTGAATAGAATTAAATTTCTACTAATGGGTCTTCTTGTATCTCCCAATATGGTTGTTCTTTGTGCGAAACTACATATTAATCAACTTTGACCTTATCTCGCTACATGTGGGGTGGAGGGAGAAGATGTAGATGGTTACAGTGGTGATGCGCTAGCTGAGATTTTAGATTTCATTGCATCTTCTTCTTAATTTGAGGAAGGTAAGTCATAGGCTACCAAAGTTGGAGATTCAGGTTGTTATGGACCTAAATTGTTGAAACTCGTATAGATTTTCAATTAATGTTGGAAACCATGAAGGACCTATAGAAAGGGTAGTCCAGGTGCATATCTTAAGGATATGAATATAATGTTTCCTTCCTCTTTATATCCTTAATTTTTAATAATTCCTCTAGGAGGGGAACTACCCCTTTCATTTACATTTTTTTAATAATTCTATCATCTATTTGGGTAATCCAAATGTATTCATTAAAATCATCCTCATATGCATAGGCTATATTTATATTTACTATAAGTGATTCATGTGTTTCACAACCCTTTTCATGTACTTATAGTGCCTTAAAGAGTGTTGGGGAAATGGAATGAAATTCTATGTGTTGATGCATCTTTAAATTTTTCCATCTATTGAATATCCCGCATCCCATGGTGACTAAGAAAGGAGTGTGTTCTAAGCTTCATCTCTTTATAATTTCAAGCAATACCTTTTCAAATATTATATTCAACCTCTCATGCTTCCAATTTTCAAGAACATAGTATGGAAGCTGAAAAGGTGGTGTAAGGATTCCCTCAATCATGATGACAATGTAATATGGACATATGAATATAACTCCCATTTGCCTTATGGAAGTGAGGATAAGCTGTATATTTTGTGGGTGTCATTGTTTCTTGTATTTATTGGTAGTGAAAAGGATACATATAAGTTCATATGTCTTAAATATGAAATATGAACCAATGGGAATACAAGTCTAAATATAATTCAAAGGGCATGAATGAAGAATTTTTTCACAAAATTTAAAATAGTTTAAAACACAATGAGACTACATCCGGAAGATAGGAAGCCATGTGAAATGATTTCCCATTTTCCATGAAATATTTTAATTGGCTCACCAAATTTAAACTTACCAATTTCCCTAATGAAGGAATATTTCCTTCATCAATAATAATAAAAAGTAAAGGGACCCAACATACATCAACCTTAGGGATTAGTTTTTTTCTATATAGCCTATTCATAAGGGCCATGCCAATAAAAACTTCTAGTAGAAACCTTTAAATATGGATATAATGCATATTAGAATCATCCATATTATCTATTGGGTCCATGGTCCAATTTTGTTATTGTATTGGTTTTTAGGCTCATATAGTTTTTATTAACCTTTGTATGCATGCCCAACATAAAAACCTGTTCTATTTTTCCAAGATGTGAGAAAATAAGGTCCACTCATTGTACTTGTCATGAATTAGATAGTAAGTAATCAGTTCTTGAGATGGGATCATGTATGGTTTATTGTAAATTAAATGGATACCATCTCTTTTAACTATCCTTATGTTTTGCGACCTAAGGGATTTATATCTCATGATACCCATTTCCTTTATGACATCTACATAATGACTCTCATTTTAGTTTGAGAAAAAAAAATCTAAGTAATGTTAAAATTCATAATTGAAGGAGTTGGATCAAACACAATATCCCTCATCACTCAGTGTTCACATAGGAGCATAAATAAACATTTATGTTTTATAGTGTTGGCTCTCCTCGTGATTGATAATTAAAGGTCTAGGAACAATGCATCTAACAACATGAAATAAACCAAGGAAGACAAATTTAAAACTTTCATTTTAAATTTGAATAGTATATTATATGAATTCATGAGTTATAAACTATAAATTATATTTTGAAATATGTAGATAAATATTTGATCACTTATTTCAAGGAACAACGTAGCATCTGCTAGGTGATTTAAATGTAGCAAATGGCATTGCGGGCTCTCCTTTTTCAGGAAAAAATGATAACTATTAAAAAATTTGAAAGGGTAGTCATATCGTATCATGATGATGACACCTACCTTCTTAAATATGGTTTAGGTATATGGGATGCCCCTTCCACAACAAGCCAATGAATAACCTATGAACCTTGTTAACCATAACCTTAGTTTCCTTTATACTCAGATTTCTTCTTGGAATTTTTGGAAAAAATAATAAAAATAAATACATACTCTTATATCTCATTACTATGAATATTTATCTGTATTAATAACTTGGTTTACAATTTAATGTAATACGTGTTGATTCTAGCAATTGTAAAGCTCGATATCAATGAAATATTTAGAGCTTAATTGTCACTAGGCATCATTCATAAGATAAATAATATTGTACAGACCAATGTGTTACAATACATGCCCTCTTAATGGGTCAAGAAATACTTAGTTAAGATCCTAGCGGTTGTTAAGCTTAGTCACAAATAAATATTTAGAGATTCATAGTCACTAGGAATCATTTATAAGAAAAATATTATTGTAATTGAATAATGTATGACAGTACATGCACTCTTGAGGTGTGAATAGATACGTAGTTTTAATCCAAATGGTTTCTAATATCAGCCACAATGAAATATTTAGCGCTTAGCTATCATTACTTTTATTAACAAGATAATTATTTTTGTACTAAGCAAACTATGGAAATACATTCACTCTTGAGGGGTCAAGAAATACATAGTTTTTATCTTATTAGTCACTAACCTAAGCCTCAATGAAATATTTATAACTTAGTAGTTACTAACCTCAACCACAAAAATATTTTGTGGTTTTCAATCATTAAGTATCATTCTTAGGAAAATTATTATTGCCGAGAAAAGTATTGCACTAGCATTTTGTGTTATTCGTGAAAAATTATTACTTTTTAATTTTTTTCCATTTCTTGTTGTTAGATTTAATATAGCATTCGAATAAAAAATAATTACAAAGGAGATTAGAATTTTCTAAGCATTTTAAAATATAAAATCCAATGTAAAATATGTGTGTTCTATAAATTTGGAATTATACAAGATTATATGTCTTTAACAAGATGATAATCATCAACAGAAACAAATATCGAGCCAAAGGACATACTTACATTTACAACATAACTCTTATGCCTCTCGAGTCTAAATATATTTTTTGATTAACAAATAAATGTAGGAATGTTTCATCCTATAGGTCTATAAGTTAAGCTTATACAAAATATTTGTAGATTATTTCAAGCTAGGCATCATTCACTTAACAAATACTACTATACATATCAAAATGGCGCACTACATGAACTATTTAGGAGTCAAGCCTCACATATTTATCATTAGTTTGTTTTCAAGATTATTACAAAGTGTTCTACGAAAATTCCTTGTTATTCATTAATACTTATTGTAAGGAATGGATAAGCGAACGCTATGTAATTTTAAAATAGCCTATGAATAAAGAACATTTTAAAGGAGCCTAGTGTTCGTTAGGTAGTTTCAAATATAATATTCGATTACAAATATACATATCAAAGTGAAGACTACTAAAAGTTCAAGAAAAGCTAAACTAACAAGAATAACACTTTGCATAGTCTATTAACAAATGCTTTATGAATTTAACAATAGTTACATCAATGATAAAACCTTAATGGAATGCTTGAAATAACTAACATGATATAAATCAATCCTAGCTAAAACATGCCTACTTAGTATGAATCGGTAACTATAAAATACCTAATTAGATCTAGGAGGGACATCAAATTGGGTTTCTTGCTACTTGAGAGGTGAGATGGTCTCTCCAACAATTTCTACAATATCATATTGAATACCCATCTACTAAATCCATTGAATATTGAAGGAAAATATTGAGCTTAGCTCTTAATAATATTTTTGTATGATATGCAATTCAAAGCATGTTTTCCTTTTTATAGGTTTTCCTTTGAGGAAAACTTGCATCTTAGTTTAGGTGGGAATAAAAATCACAAGGTAGATTAAATTTTTCTACTCATGATTAAGGCTTGTTAATAATTATTAGTGATTTAACAAGTGATTAGGATGCAAGGAGCCTTAATCACCCACTTAGGGTTAATTAGGAAGTTAGGGGTTTTAAACCAATAATAGGGTTTATTGAGCAAAACAAAGGTAACATAGGTTTAATTAGCTAATAATCGCTAATTGTGTGTTAAGAAGAGGATTTTGACATACGGTGTGTCGTAAATTGGCATCATGAATGTGAAAGAGGCTAGATAATCAATAAAGCCATGTTAATTAACCAAAATGGAAAGAAACATTAGTTTATTAATGGAAATAACTAATAATAATGAAAATGATAAGAATGAGAGTGATTAGTGTGCTTTTACCAATAAGATTACAAAATCGGAATTTAAGTGTCTAGATTTTCCCATATTTGAAGTGAAGTAAGTGATGTCACTTCAAATATAGTAGATCAACATAAACAATAATTTTTTTGAACAAAAATTAGTAGAATGAAGGATGATCCTCGAGTGTCGATGGGGTGATAAAAGAATTCAATCAACAATGCAAAATATGATCGAAACAAATACAAAAATAGGATAGGATAGGGATAAACATGATTGTTTATTACCCCAGGTGATTAAGAAGAAAAATTAATAGTGAAATGGCATGATAGTGCAGAATGTAGGAATAGCTCTTTACATCGAATCTTCAATAAGAAGTTTTATTTCATCATGTTGGCCCTATGATCTACATCATCGGTCTTTATTAAAATAAACAAAAGTGTAAGATAACATGAAAAGTAAATTACTAATAGTTGTTCATTACTAAAAATGTGCAACTCCAAGAAACATATATAATGTAATTCAATATGAGAAATTAAGCTAACTAACCTAATAGATAAATAATTACAATCACTAATACTCAAACACAAAATGTTCAAGATAGTTGCACCAATGTTTTTATTATCAAACTTTTTTCTGAATGTTTGTGTTATAATGACAAGGGTTAATAATGGTGCCCCAAAAGAATACATGTGAGGGGAATAACAGAGCACATAAGTAGTCCCATGAAAAGCATTCATGCACTATGACACAGATCTCACGGAAAATCACTATTGCACGGACTACGGCATAGTAAGCAAGCAAACTTTTTAATGGAGGAAGATCATAATTATCCGCAAGTCATTTTAGAAAAGAACAAACAAGAACCTAAGAAAGATGTTTTTGGAGGACAAATTTCAATGTTCAAGGAAAATACATTTGATACTGATCTCTACAAATGCATGCATGTCGTTTACCCATTTTTGACTTTTTTGAATTTTTACACTTTTATTATTTTAAATGATTTTTACTATTTTTTTGGATTTTTGAAAATGTTTATATTGTTTTAAGTTTCAAATATTTGGGAAGAAAATATTGTAGAAAAAATAATGAAGTCATGGGACATCACTAAAAGGTGATGGAAATAAAAATATGCCCCATGTAGCAGAAAGAGTTGCCAGGATGCAAAAACATGCCCCAACTTAGAGAAAACACACAAAAAATAAGTATTTAGTAAAAATAATCATTGCAGAGAGTGCTACAAGAATATAGAAGAATCAAGTAATTCCTAGGGAACCTCGAGCATGAGAGAAATGTCGCGGGAGGTAAAATTCGTATATAAACCACACCACGGTGAGTAAAAACCATTGCGGAAAGTTCATTTACCAAATAAACTTAACATTTTACTATTGATTGAGCTATGACCTAGAAGAGGAAATGGCGAGGGTGTAGAACTGGAAACACTATAAAGATCACATTTGACACTACATAATTCTTCTCAAGGATGGATCATAGGTACACAAAGTCAAAATTTTCACCTTTGTCATTTTGTAGTGTATTTATTAGCCTTTAATCATTTTCATTAGGATATAAATCTCACACAAAAGCACCAAAGTGCATCCCTTAGGGCACATAGGCATTCACAAAGCATGTTTGCATTAAATATACACAGTACATCGTGTGTCGGTGCATATGGATGCATGTTGGTGCTTACATGGTCAAAAGGAATACACGTGTGTGTGGATGCACTTGAATGGGCGGAGACTATCATGAAAAGTGCACGCTGGTACAAGTCAAGGGGTGGGAAAAAAATGATGCATGCCTACATGAATGAGTAAGCATCTAAACAAAATAGAGAGTGTCGCACTTGGGGTCACCGGTACCACAGCGGGGTGGTGGCATTGTATGGGTCGCACCGGTATGAAAGGATAGTTAGATGGTCCCTTAGAAGATTTAGAATATTTTTGAGGAAAACTTAGACGGTAGAATTGAAGAATTGGATAAAAAAATAGAAGAATTAGATGATAGAATAAGATCATAACTAATGACCTGGCTAACCTTGTAGATGGATTTTGAGTGATTAGAGATCTTTGGAGCGACATATGCGGCTCAGGGGCGTATTAGGTGACATTTAGATGATGCGACCAAATTTTCTTAGAGATCACACTAGAGGTGACTGGTCTATCACATGTGGCTCACATGCCATAGATTACTTTAGATCGCATAGTGAGAGTCATACATGTCACCTTCTAACCGGTGAACTAAGCATTACATTAGAGGATGTGTAGTGGATTCAAAAGTTCCTATCTAAGGTCGATTGATTACATATGATGGCTGTGATGACCATATTCGAGAAGATCGTAGCTGATATTTTTGAGTGGTAAACATACCATGCCGGGTATTTCTATTGGCATTCACAGTGTATGTCGGATCAACAATTTGGGATAGGATCCCGTATTTCATTAGCTCTTTTCAGCAAAGATATTGCTTCCTAACAATTTTTGTGCTTGATTTCCTTTTAGCCTCATTGGAGTGGTACAAAACATCATTCGGGAGAGGTTTTCTAGTGGAAACAGTGTATGCTAGCTCACTTATATGTAGATTCTTGAACCATAAATATTGGCTAAGTACCAAGAGGCACACAGACATGATCGATAAATAAAAGGGTGCCCAGGGAAAATAACATAGGAAAGGGTTTAAGAATGGTTTAAGTAAAACCAGGTGCATGTGAGAGGTAGAACATGAGTTTAAAGGATTGATCCATAGTTGCCATCATGGAGTCACTTGAGGAAAAACATAAGTGGATAAAGTGCCAGCTTGGAACCTTGGAGGCCAAGAAAAGGATATTCCACGTAGGGAATATTCTGAGAGGCATCATTAAAGTTAGTGGAAGGTTTAGAAAATAGGACAAACATTCACCAATAGAGGACCACATTGATATTTGGCACATGATTTATTCATGAGAGAAGATATAACAGTAGAGAATTTTATCCTATTTAAAGAAGTTCTTGGGACAAAAACAAGGAGAAAAGAGAGAGCAGAGAGGGGAGAAGGTAGTGTGAAGGTGCTAGATGGTATGAGAGTGCTAAGAGAAGGAAGGTAATAAGGTGTTATAGAAATATTAGGAAATGTTAAAGGTTTGGAGCTCATGATGCTAGGGTTTAGAGTTGTTGGTGCTAGAGGGTTGTAAGGGATATCATTAATAATGTATATGGGTATTGTGGTCTGTAACAATGGTTATAATGGTGAAAGTAGAGTTAGGATCTCTGATCAGATGAGTTTACTAGGGTTAGAGCTCTGTCACTTGATGTATATGGTTTGAGATGACCCTTTTGAATATAGGATGGCTACCAAAAAAATATTTTAAATGAATATACATGGATTGATTATGTATATCTTTCTTATGGTTGTAAACTTTCATGTTTTTGGTTTGTCATGACTCGATTTGGTTCTATGTGCTTCATACAATGTTTATTTAGATTTTGTGATACATCGATGTGTAGATATTTTAGTTATATCTTCTACCTTTTAAGTAGATCCATGTACTTATATTTCTCCAAATAATCCTCCTTTAATGGTAGAAATCTCTTGCAAATATCACATAAAAAAGGGCTCTACACCCAAGTGCACCTTGGTTTAGCGCCTAATGTAAGTTGGGTGAGAGGTCAAATTTGGTGTGCTTGGGGTAAGAAACAGATTATTGAGGGTAAAATAATGACTACATATTTGTTCCATTGTCGGGACCTCTTTTGAAGCTATTATGAGATAAATGCATAATGAAAAAGGGCTTGACCTTGGATAGTGTTGAAGCATGGATTGAAATCATGGAGGATGAGTTTCGAAAGCTTCAACACTGGGCTGAGTTTAATGCATGTAAATGGGTGCAGGATCACTTGGATCATGAGTTATATGAGACCTTTTTTTGGTTCTTCCCAATAGATTTGTATGAATGGCTATAGGAATATGCATCAAGTTCAAGTTTGTACTATAGACCTCGGGTTTGGACCTAGGAGGAATATCAGTGGTTGGATGATGCCGATATGACATGGATCCATGTTGTTGATCACTGGTGGAGTAGAGTGCTGACTAGTTATACCTTGGAAAACATTATTCGTATGTATATTTTCCCAAACATTATTGAGTTCGAGTTTTTGAGGGAGTCTAGAGGATTTTTCTTACATGCTATCCAATTTTCTATCAAGATCCTAGTCATTACTTTGAGTTTAGAATCCTTTCCGATGGTTGGATAAACTTTTGCTAGGTGTAGGGCACGGAAGTTGGCATGGTAGAGGATGGCATACCTTACGGTGGAAATGGAGAGAGAGGAGAGGTGGCTCAAGTATAATGAAGCATGGGAGAGATATTTTGTGAGACAACATGAAGCTGAAGGAGTGATGGTTTTATGGAGGAGGACATTGCGAGAAGGATTTGAGGTTTGCACAGAGAACATGGAACCTGAGTAGTTTGAAATACCCCATCTTAGAAAGCACAAAAGAGAAACCCCCTCGCTTCTAGAGTGAGCTCATTATATGAAGAAATGATAAGTTTTGTAGGCACACATCTTAACCCACATGGCAACTAGACCCTTGTGCTTAGTTTTTAGTCCCTGAGAATTTTTTTGATAATCCAGTTTGTATCAGTATTGGTAGTTGAGAGACACTTAGGAGGTATAATTTTTCATTTAGTACATCTACATGGTTGAACATTCATTTCATATTTTTTGGGGTAGCTTTTCTTGAACAACATTTGGGCAAGGTGTGGGATCACAAGGTTTGAGTATCGCATTGGGGAGTGATGCAAGAAACACATTTTGGAGTAGTTTGGTATCATAGACTGTCGGTGCACAGTTTAACATGATGTTGGGATCGAGAGGCGCAACTATGTTAGCCCCATTATCTATTACATGAGGAAGATATTGTTGATCTAGTGGAGTTGGTACTATTGTATGTAGTGGGTCTGGTGGTGGAGGTAACACCAGAGGGAATCAAGGTCCTTGATCTAGCAGAAAAGGCCCACAACACCATCAATAGGTTGTTTATGAGATGTCACTCCACTTACCTAATTACAAGAGCATTGAGGATGCCACGAACATGTACACAAGTGAAAGGTACTATGGTGCGTGAAGGGAATCATTGCCCCGAACGGAAGGTAAGTCAGGTTCTGACAACCATAGTACAAGGATGCACATATAGTTGGTACAAAAAGTATGACCCACACCAGACATTGGTGGATTACATTACATGACATAATTAATTTTTGGTGGAGTTCAAAAATATGAGTTTGAATATAAAAGCATCACCATGTTGAAGGAGATTATGAAATGAATGGAAGAGATTTTGTAGGAGTATGAAACACGTTTCAAAACTCTCTTATCCAAGTTATCTTATGAAACTCACCCTTTGCATCATACTGAGTGGTTCATCAAAGGAATGATCACACAATTTAGGAGGGAACTTTCACAGATCTGCGTGAGGCCTTAGATCCTACCTTACGTGTTGACACAAAAAGTAGAAGCATTGCTATAGGAATTTGTCCATTCCTGGAAGCCTAAATTGCTACAATGGAAAATCAACTAGAGAAGTTTTCTACAAACTTGGCTCGTGAAATTTATTGTGGGTTATGAAGTCTGATTGTGAGGTAGAAGGGAATACAAAGGAAATTTGTCCTCGTAGATCGGTGCAGGTGATGATGATAAAATGTGATATTTTCCACATAGATCATGATGTAATTAGGTGTTTACTACTACAACGTGCGATCCATAAGAATGTGTCTTTCTATTGTAAAATTTTCACCTCTACTACTCATGACACCAAGGATTGTAGATTGATTGACCAAATACATGATGCCATTGATACTTTGGTGTTCAACATATTAGTTTTACAAGAAACCCCAAGGATCACGGTTGTCATTATGAAGGTTGTGCGGGAGGAGGAGGTTGAGGTAGAGGCGTTTGAGGAGGATTTAGATGTTGTGGCATATATGGAGGTAGAAGGAGTGAATTCCCTCATGGAACTTGCAATAGCTATGGATCTACAAAAAATTATAGGTGCGAGTTTCTTGATTTGTTACAGTGCTCTTGGTGTGGGAAAAAGCACAAGTGTGAGGAATGTGTGAAATTATTTGAACACATAAGCGAAAAGAAGTGGAAGGATAAGGGTGTTGGTATTGTGAGCATAAATCATGTTGATCAATAATCGATGCCAAACATGGAGCATGAGTCGAGTAATAACATGTACTAGTGAAGATGGAAGATGAGGCTGGGCACACTAGGGAAATACCAAAGCAAAGACTACTGATTACAAGAGAAGTGGTACATGGGAATTATTTGTACCCTACCCATCAGAAGGAAGTATATCTAGATACCATAAAAGTAATTAGTTTCTTTCTTTGTGCATGAAAATTTTGTCTTTTTGTGCCCGATGTGACATCATTAATTCTAATCCACTTGCCTCCTTGGATGAACATGCAAAAGTTATTTCCCTGTTTTTGAGAAAAATAAATACATTATTTACAATAATTCACCCATGTATTCATCCTAATGGGGACTACTTTTGGTTTTGATGCTGACATTTCCATGCATAATTCTCGTTGTCTCTTTTGAATGATTAAATAATCATATCTTCTTGGTCACTTCCACCTATGCATATGCAAAAGAAAATATTCCTCCCATGTAAGCTAAAGGTGATCATAGCAATAAAGGGTCATATTGGTTGACCATGTGCTAATTTATAGTGTTGACTCCTTCATGTTTGGACCCCTATATCATGGAATATAATAACTTCAATTTTATAATGTTCGCCCCCTTTCATAAACATTAGCACAGACTATAGTCTGAAGCCATAATGATTATAAACCATAGTATGAAGTTACAGTAAAACTTAATCATTTAAGTGGGAAAGAATGTTCCACTTTCTCATGATGAATTGACCCTTTGTGCGGTGTTGGTGGGAATTATAATCCAAGGTGGGTTAGGGTTTTCTTTCGCATGACACATGCATTATTTGATAACCATGGCTAAGTGAAGTAACACTCCATGAGTTGAGGAGGATGAACAAAGGTAACCCTAATCATTTCATTTGATGTTGAGCTTCGTTTGAGCTAGGAAAACTCTACGGAATTTTATGTGGCCACCATTGTTTTGATGTTGAAGCTCGATTCAGTTCCACTTTGAAGTGCGTGGAAAGTTTTGTGGGATATTTTATGGATTCAAAACTATTGTTTATTGTGTCACCATTCTTTTCTACTCTAAAGCTCATTTATTGAGGTTTTTTACCTATGTAAATAAAAATCCTTCTGTTTCATCTTTTTGAACTTTGAGAGATTCTAGTAATGAATGGGTTTCATCATTAAGATTTGGGGCTTTTCTTTACGAATTCGAACTCTCTACATTTTTAGTATGAAGTTTGGATTTTGTTGGGAATTTGTGAGATCTAATACTTACTCTATATCCATGAATGGCTCTGTTAAAGTTTTTCGATAATGGGTTTGAACTCCATTCAAGTTTAATGTCATTATAGCTTGACACCATTATAGAAGGTAAGATCCTTTTTCATTCAGTTTTCTTTTTGAACTTTTTGTAGATCTTGGTGAAATTCTTAAGTTTTCGAACTTAAAATTGAGGATTCTATATGCATTCGGCTTGTTATTTTCAAATTTTATTAAGTTCTTCTAGAAGTGGGAGCTTTGATTTTTGACATATTGTGGCACCATTCTTAATCATTTACAAGCTTGAGATTTGGTTATGGTGAAATGGGTATGGCCTATTGCATTTTCTTGAAGTTGTATCGGGCCCATTCTCGGGTATTCCATAATACTATGGAAAATATTTACGGTCTCTATTATCTCTTTAATTATTCTTGTTTGGCTAATGACTATATGTTCATCTTGTCGCTAGGTTTTGTGATGTTGCCCATATTTTCCACTATGGCCTGAATGAATCAATTTGTCTGCCATTTCTGGTGATACAAAGCTCTGAGTTTTGCTATCTACTTCGAATAAAATTTTTGTAGAAAACTTAATGTGTAAGCCATTATCTCTGACTTTTTCTGAGCTCAAATTTGTTTTCTTTGAATTGATACAAATACCTAGTTTGTTGTTGTATTGTTACTCGGAAATTTGAAGTTCAAAATGTGCATTGACTTCGTTATTTTGAAACAAGGATTTATTTTGAAACTAAAACTTTGTACATGCTTGCACAAATATTTGAGAATCTGGGTGCATATTCTTTTCTATTTGTGATCATAGTGTAGCATTTCATGACTATAATGGCCACCATTGTTATAGCCTAAGCTCTGATTTATGTCTTTCATGTATCTTGCATGTGATTTCCTTAAAGGATTCAGTTATGTGAAACTATAAACACATGGATATAGACAAAACCCGAAGCTCTAACAATATATATTGTATGTTCATAGGTACTGTTATTGGGAAATGGAGATGAGGATGAAGTGGTTGGAAATGAAGCAAAGCCAAAAGCACAAGAGAATAGACCAAAACAGGCAATGATGGGTTTATTCTCTCTCCATTTGCTTGTAGTTTTAATTACATGCATATTTTATTTCCAGTACATACAAGTTACATCCCACGGCTTGTGTGGGTTCACTGTACTTTTATTTCATATGAATAAATGAACTATTTTCATGTAATGAGATGTATATCTTTATTTTCTGTACTTCCTTCATTTGAATGGATAATAATGAACTTGTACAACTCAACACACTTAAATAATTCACTTAAGTATGGAAATAAATTAAAATCAAATGTACCTTTTGATGTTCATTGGATGACTGAATTTTATTCCACACCCGTATGCAGCTTCAAAACTTCATGTCTGATACATGCTGCCCTTCCTGCCTTCCTCAGGGCCTTGCAATGGTCATTTATGGCTATTACATTCTGATGAGGGTTTCAAATGGAATGGTTGCATCTATGAGACATGGCATTCTGTAACTATAGCCTATTTGGAGTTTGATCCAAATGTGACTTCCAAGATTGTCCAAAACCAAACAATTAAAATCTAAATATTTTTCCCAGATGGTTGTCCCAAACATAGCCAAACTCATAACTCGACCAATATGAGAAACTTAAATGTTTTGGGTTGACCCTTTTCACATGGTGTGAAAATAATCAATAATTGTTGCAATCCTACGGGGAAAGTTGCCTGTTAGCTTGTAGACTAGTGCCTTGCTCTTGTCCATTGGGCATGGAGTCAAATGCATACAACCAAAATTGCCTTTTCTAAAAACACACCAAAATGGAAAGGATATGGTAAACCAGATCACATGCACGAATGCACTTATTGAATTGAAAACATTACAATGTGCATGAACTATACTTATTGAAAGGGAAATCCTAATCTACCCTATTCTAACTAGCTGCAAATTGAGGCTAAATAAAACCTGAGACAAGAAGTGAAAAATAGCTTCCTTTTCTCCAGAACTGAGATGATGAATTCAACTTGCAAAACAAGTAGCATGACAGAACTAAAAATGAGATGTGTACCTTGAATGTTCTAAAACTTAGCCCAAAACATGAAGAATCTTTCTAATTGATCTACAAACTGTTACAAGGGATTTGGAACTGATTGTTGAGTATCTGATGCTCATTATTAGGCTCTGATACGAGCATGAATTTTGGTATTGCTTCGTGGCATGTTGTGAACCAGTGAGATACCGAATAGGACATGGCCTCCAAACAGCTGAAAAGCTAATCTTCTTGTCTTGTACTAAAAAATGAACCTTATTTTTGATCACGGGTTCTTTCTAAAGCTATTTTGAAGGTTGTTCTAAGAACTAATATGCCTCTATAAACTGTTGCATATTCTTTTTGACAATCTGAAACTGATCTAGAAAAAATTTCAGCCTCTTCAAGTTGTTGTATTTCATCAATCATAACATCGTGAAGATGATGAGATGGTTGTTCTATTTCTTTAACTTGTTTGAAAATATTTTTAGAGTCTTCAAAAGAACTTTAAAATTCTTCCATTCTATTCCATCTTACAATGTTCTCTGAACATTTTGTTTCCTCCTCAATCAAATATAGGTGCTCTCGAATAATTGTATTATCATCTAATCATCCTTATGAAACACTACAAGTCCTTAATTACACAACTATCTGCATGCATGCATCAAAATGTGGGTTTTTACACTCGGTTGTTTGATCATGATCATTCCAAACTGATTTGTTTCCTTTTGGTCCTCAACCATTGAAACTGATAAGATGCAAACCAAGTTCTCATCCTTTAGATCAGTTGATTTATCTTTGGAAATTATTTGAAAATTTCCTTCAGGTTCTACCAACTGGGATGAATTAGTAGTTTATAGGAGTATGGTGATTTCATGCATACTATTCTTGGAACACAAAGACTATTGATCATCCCTAATCTACTTTAGATCTGCTGAAAAATTAGACTATACCTTTTGAATGGGTTGCTCCTCTAATTCTGGAGTATGATCAAATTGAAATTTAGAATCCCATTGTTCTATGTTTTGTAAAAAATCCAACCTATTATTTTCTTTAGCTAGCTGTCCCTCCTGAATGATATTATGATCCTCTTTTTCCTGGACTGGAAGTATGAGTAAAGGAGGAGTGGGACTAATCTCAACCTTAACTGGAAATTCTTTAAAGAGAGGCTGGGGTACAAACTCTGTTTTTAGGACAACATCTAAACACCAATTTGGACACTTTAATTTGGGATCGATGTGTTGATATCAAAATTTGTTCTCCTTTTCAAGCCGAGTAGCAGCAGATTGGACAGGGAGCTTAGAGATAGATAAATCACGAGTCTATGTCATTTTGTAGTTGGTGATGAGATCTAACGGCCCTTTGTTACTCATATTTATGGAGAGATGGATAACACCTTTAAGAGGATTTGACCTATCCTCATTGTTTGAGCCATGCCTATTCGACCTTGGTGAAAGTACCCTTGGTGTAACCTCTTGTTTGATGAAGGAGATGGAGATATCCTCCCATTACACAAATGTTATGAAGAAAACCATGGGAAATTATAGTCAATACTCCATAATTTAACTCTCAAGAGTTATCACTTCTAAAATATGGAGATACTTTCAAAACAAGGCTAAGGTTACTAAAGACACTATGGGATCCTGATTGTTCTGCATATTTTAGTGAATGGATTTTGTTCCTTTGTTGATATACAGGGAAAACAGGGGTAGTTCAGGATGGATTCATGGTTTTTGAATAATTTTGGTGGGAGATTAAGTAGGATAAAGTTGATTATACCCAATCTCTGAGACACTTCACAACAATAGACAAATCACCAATAAAAAAATTCGGAAGAGTTAAGAAGTTACTTCAACCGTAAAGTGTGCTTCAATGGAGGCCCAAATCAACACTTTTTCACACAATATTTGAGAATCTAGCATGAAGGCTCGAGCTAATAGACTCAATTAAACACCAAAATATCTTATCAATCATGCCATAAGGTACACCCAAAGATTTACAGAAATTATTTATCAACAAATGACATTGGAATGAATTCAAATTTATTTATCTCATCACAAGATGAAGGATCTTCATGAAAGAAAATTGAAAATGCCACTAAACTGTCATAGGGAGGAGATCTTGTGTGATTTCACAAATATTTCAATGTAATATTGCAATAGGAACAAGAAAAACTACTTGCACACATTTTGAGATAAAGTAAATGCTAATTTCTCCAAGATTGACACAAATTAATTTTGAAATTTCTTAAATTCATCAACATGGGAAAGCTTCTAGAGAAATCTCAATGCTCGTTAATGGCTATAAATCTATAACCAACTTGACATTATAGAAAATCTAACACAAAAAAATTAACCAGGTATCTCAGACGGGTTTCTCAGAATACAGATTTTCTCAGTTTTTTCTTATGAAATTTAATCCCCGACCCTTGACAAGAGTATTCTCATTGCATTTATACATTTTTCTCACTCAATTTTTCTCCCCTAAGGAGAAGAATAATCGAGGGACCTTTGCTTGTTATTCATTTTCCTCAAAAAATGACCTTTAACAAATTCACATCCAAAAGCTACCAGGTGGACAAATTATGAATTGATCACATCTCTTGGGCACTCGACTAATAACTAGGATGTCATGCCACAAATTTTTAGAAATCCTTCTAATCATTATGATTCCGTCATGCAAGAAATCCCCATTTTAATCATTTTCTAGAGACTCTGCATAGCTAGATATGACAGGTAATCCTTTTCGCCCTCAAGGAAACACCTTTTTCATCTTTTTACTGCTTTACTTTCATCATTTCATCATTTTCCCTTTCTTTCCTCTACAACTCTGTCCCACATCCATCTTCTCTAGTAATTCCCATTTTTGCAAGTTCCCGAGCAATTCTAACTTCAAAATATCGATCTTAACAAACCTTGGACTCACAAATTAAGTTTTGAATCCATTCAATGGCACTTTATAGATAGAGATGACAAGGAATTTCATCAAAAATGATGAAAAATAGTGCGTATTCATATCTCCAGGAGTCTTGGAGAAAAAATGGCGGAAAAACAAACACAATACACAACAACCATTGATTTTTCCCCTTTTCTACTTTATATTAGAGCCCTCCACATGTTTTCTTAGCTCTAGTAAAAGGAGAAATATAGAGGTAGGTTTCAAAAAGTGCGGGCCATCCACGTGCCCCGGGCCCAAGAAAATGTCTTTTTCCTTTCAAAAGTCTCAATATAAAAGTAGCCGTGAGAAACATCCATGTGTCTTCATGGTGTATTTTATATGGTGCCAAAAAACAAAGACCCAAAATAATCATGAGCTCACCACTTGTCTCAGTAAGGCAGAGTTGCTGCAAAAGTTAAAAGATCAGTAGAAGGCACCATGTGTCTAGGGTCCGAGACAGTTTTCCTTTGCTGTTGAAAAGTCCAAGCAAGGGCAAAATGAGCGGAAGCCTCCAAGTGTCTTCCTAGCGCTTCTTCAAAATAACATTTAAGGGTTGGTCCCCAACTAGGCATGGTCCCTCCATGTGTCTCAGGCCTTTGAAAATTTCTTTGAAAATTTTAAGTATAGAGTGGAGCCGTGGAAGCCTCCACATGTCTCTCTGTTGCACTTGTTAAGGTGGGACCCTGAGGTAGATCTTCAAATGAGTGCCAGCCCTCCACATGTCCATGGTCCACCAAAACTATACCGGTCGCATGAAAAATTTGTCTAAGTCTGGGCAAGGTAGCGGAAACCTCCACGTGTCTCCCGAGTGTAACTCCAAGGCCAAACCAAAAGAAAATTTTTAGATGATCTTCGGCCCTCCACGTGGACAATTTTTGGGTTATAGCAAGCCTTAGATTTTTAAAGTGCCCCACCAAGCTGCATCTAACTAGAAAAGACCACTTTCCCATTGATGCTGAGATATGAATTTCACCAGGAAAATACACCCGTTAAACCGTAGAATGTATGTAAATCACCATTTGAGCCTAGAAATGAATCTTTCTTCATGGAAAAAGATTTTAGAAATGATATAAGGCCCATATGTGAACCTTCAAGCCATATCCAATCATGTTTTCATAGATATTTGGGACACAAATGATAGGGACAACAAATTGTGACTGTGGAAAATGGAAGGAAAGGAAAAACCTAAGTTTTACGCTCAAGTTATAGACTCTTTCTCATGGATAGAGGAAGGAAAATAAAATTCTTGAATTTTAATTGAACCTCGAATAAGGAAGGGAATTATCATGGTAACCAAATGGAGGAAAAAAAATTCATGCATCAATACGGGGAGATAGAGAAGATGACAGAGCCCACAAATTGAATAACTTTAACGATAAATGGGGTGAGATCAATTTAAGAACCAACATCAGATCCGACTGGGATGGGCACTCCTATGAGTGCCACAAGAAAAAATAGAGAAGACCAAGTGCCAAAAACATCCATTGGGAAATAGAGTCAAAGAATAAGCTCACGAGAATGAGACAATGATAACCAACTCCCCTAAGGATGAACCGAGAAATCAACAAAATGGCTTCCAAGGACTAGGACAAAAAAAAATAGAAAAACACAAAAGAAGAAAGAAACCAAAAGGCTCTACACTTTACAAATGGATTATACCTTGATTCTAAGAAATCAATCAAGGAAATGTTTCAAATGCCTACCATTAATAGGAAATTCAAGCAGTTCCCCATCTAAGTCTTTTAGGAAGAAGGTATTTTCACTAATTCAAATATCAATTGAATAAGGGCCCATCCACAATGCATCAAATTTACCATGCTTGCCCTTATCTTCATGCTTGCTATCCCATAATAGTACAAGATCCCTAATGCTAAAAGTTGTTAGAGTCACCTTCTTATTAAATAACTTCTTCAACTTTTCTCTAAACTTCACATGCCTCTGATGGGATGCCCTTCTTTCTTCATCTAACTCAATAATCTGATTGATTTGAGCATCATATGGACTAACTTCTTGATCTTTAATTTCTTTAACAAACTGAAATGAAGACAATTGTAAATGAAGGGGAAGAAAAGCTTGAGTTCCATATACCAACTCAAATGGGATTTTACCAGTAGCTGTTTTGACAATGATTCTATCAACCCAAACAACAAACTTCATTTTCTCACCCCACTTCCTTTTGTTCATCTCCAAGGTTCTTCTAATGATCTTCAACAAGTTTTTATTTCTAGACTCAACTTGTCCATTTCCTTGGGGATTTTAGTCAGAAGCATATGTCAAATTGATTCCATACTCCTTACACATTGCCACCAAAGGTTTGGATCTGAAACTTATGGCATTATCAGCAACAATTTTAGCTGGCACTCCAAATCTACATATAATTTGATTCAACATGAATTCCATGATAACTTGGTGTGTTACTTTCTTGGTCGGTATTGCTTCCACCTAGTTAGTGAAATAATCGGTGGCTATAAGAATCCATTTATCACCAAAGACTTTGGAAGGATCATAAATTTTGCCAATGAAATACATTCCCCATTGCTTAAATGGGGCTTCAACCGACACATGTTCCAAAGGAAGGGAGCTTGAAGTTCCCAAGGAGTAGTAAAGGCAGTCCTTAATCTTTCTTTCTCCTTCACAACAACTTTATTATAGCCACAGAAACCATCTAGAGTGGATAACAATTAAGAACCAGTTACCAATTATAGCATATTCTCCATGTTTGGAAGAGGGTAATTATCTTTCAATGATGCTTTATTCAGGTTCCTGAAGTCTACGCAAAACCTTATATCACCATTATTTTCTCTAATGGGTACTAAATTTAAAACCTAGAAAGAGTACCTTGTGGGGTAGATGATCCCTCCATCCCTCAACTTCTTTAGTTCTTCTTGCATCTTCAAAGAAAGGAGTGGATTGATGGGCCTCTTTTTTTTCCTAAAAGTCTTGGCATTATATTCAAGAGGAATTTCATGTTGGAACAAATCTTCCCTATATGCCTTCAACTTAAAGTAAGACCAAGCTAGGTACTCTTGATATGTTTCCAACAATTTAACATATGACTATGTCTCTTACTTGCTCAGATTGCTTCCTAACCATATTTTACATGGTTTTTCCTTTATGCCAAGGTCGTGCTATTCCACATCTCTTAAAACTGACATAATTCTTTTAACAATGCAATCAACATTATAAAAGTTTGATTCAAGATCCACCAAACCTCTGGGAATCGTGTTTTCCTTCATTGGATGATGTATTTTCCAAATAAAGTTTCCTTTCCTTTAGTAACACACACCATTGGTTCCCAATCTATATTTTGGTTACCAAACTTAACTTGGTTCTCGTGAAAATTTTTCACCTGGGCATCATCATCAAACACTTTCCAATTTTTAACGTTATCAGGGACAAATGGCCTTGTTAGTATTTCAACATCATACTCACAAAATGGAGACACTGTATAATTCCCAAATCTGGATCCTAGCACTGCTAACTTGTCTGCAACAACATTAAATTTTCTATCATGGTGTACAATATTAAAAGATTCAAACATTTCAATCAAATCCTAGACTTCATGCTTATATTGTTTCATTCTCTAATTTTTAGTAGCATATAGTTTTCTAATTTGCTTGATAATCAATTTTAAATCCCCTTTGACAATGATATCCTTTATACCATATTTCCATGCAATTATCAAGCCTAATAACAATGCTTCATATTCAATAATGTTGTTAGTGCATTCAAAGTTGAGTTTGAAAGAAAAACAAACTCTTCCTGGCCTGGAGAAATAAGAACAATGACAACACCATTTCCAAACTTGGAACAAGCTCCATTAAATAACAAGGTCCAAGGTAAACCTACTTGTTCAAGAAATTTACATTGATCAATCTTATGCTCTTTACCATCAACAAATCCAAAAAATTTATCTACATCTACATCATCATACAACACTTCATAAGAAGCATTATTGGGATCTTCAATAAGGTGCAACAACTTCTTCTCTCCATACAACTTCACAAGTCTACCTTCAATTGGAATGGTGGAAAAATACATCCATCCGAACACTTCCCCAAACATTTGCAGCCCACTTTCTTGATAATAACATGCGCCATTTGGCAGGGAAATCATTAATAACAACCTCAAGTTTCAAGTTCTTACCTGGATAAGCTACAAGTTGTACCACCAAACCTTTTACACATCCTACAACAGGTACCTCTCTAGAATCCATTATAGTACACTTGCCATAAGCTTCTATCACTTTAATGTTCAATTCATTCATGACTTCCAGAGGCATAACATTGCATGATGCTCTAGAATCAAACATACAATTGTGCAACAATCTATCCTTAATAATCAATGTTGTAAAAAATGGATCAACATTTAATTGAGACTCAACCAAAGATGTTCCCAAGTAAACTTCAGGTGGTTCACCTATCTCCTCCAATGTTGGTGGTTTTTCTAGGTCTACAATGGTTGAAGGAGGAGTGTTTACATTATTTATATTTTTGCCTAAGGCACTCCTATATTACTCCAATCCCGAATACTCAAAATCCCTCTTCTTTTTCTCAAGAATCCTTAGTAGTTCAAAAATTGGGACATAAATCTTGATCTGACTCAAGACTTGGGAAATGTCATAAGGAATGTATTTGGGCAAACCAACATTTCGATAATGATTGAAAAACTCATTGGATGGCACAAGATTTTTCACATTTTGGGCATGGGTGGGAACTCCAGGTTCTACTTGAGACAATAATACCTTTGCCGAGATGCATCTTTCTTTGGAGTTTCTTCGGGGACATTGGTGAGAACTAGGGTCTTTGGTTTTGATTGAGGCCTTGCCCTTTGACATCTTTACTTCTTTTGTTATGCTCTTGTTCTTGGGAAACAAAAACATTCATTAACAATTGTATATCCTCTTCGATGGGATTCCTCCATTATACTTCTTGATCATTAGAGTTCTTAGGTACTAAAAATCATTATTAGGAATTTCAAAATCTTTTACCATATCTATTTCTAAAGCATGAGAGGGAGGAAGAAGAGGTACCCAATGAATGCGATCCATAAAACATGCAACATTTCTTGCACTTATTAATTTAGTTGAAGTTGTTCCTTGTTATGAGCTTGTAGATAAATCCACCATGCATGCATCATCATAAGTGTTATCATCATCATCTTATTCTTCAACTTGCTGATCTACTTCACATGGAGAGTGGGGCAAGAAACACTTATCACACCAATCAATTTCATTTGTCTTGTCAACAACAACTCTGAAATTTAGATGATCAGGCACTACTCTATTTTCCCTCTCTTGGGGTTGTCTAGATCCCATGGGTCCTTTACCTCTATCATCAGATATCTGATCATTTCTAGGATGATTTACAAATCTATCTTGTCCTTGTTGCCTATGTTGACCTTGAGAACCTTTTCCAATTCCTTTCTCTACCTTGGCTAGCTTGTAAGAGATTTCTTTGATAGCTCCAAATAAAGTCTTTAAAACTTCCTCAAGATCCACAACCTTACCTGATTGAGGCTTCTCTGGGTGGAAAAATTTAACACCCTCCCTCTTAGGAGGTTTTCCAACTACTTTAATGTTGTTCTCAATTTGTAGAGCCATGGTAAAGGCCTTCCTCAAAGTTCCAGGGTTATTATCCCTCAAATAGTAAACAACTTTCTTATCAAATGCATATGAATACTTTATCAGACATGATTCATCATATGGCCTCAAATTAACAGGTATTCTTCTAAATGTTTTGTTAAATCTTGTATTGAAATAATGCACTGATTCATTAGGATTCTTTTTATAATTTCAAACTCTGATAAAAGAAACCTAGGGTCTATTTTATCTCCATACTGCAATCTAAAAGCATTCTTCATCTCACTCAAAGAATCAATGGAATTATCTGGAAAAGATTTATACCATTCCCTTGCATCTTCTTCTAGAGTATGGATAAACAATTTAATTTATACATCCTCAAATTATATTTCAAAGTCCTCCATCATATTGACAAAGAGCTTCAAGTGTTGATCACTAGTGATTGCATTATTTCCTTGAAACTTAGGCAATCTCTTTCTTACATCTTATGGAAAAGCATTGGCATAGCTAGCCATACCTATGAAATTGATGGGACCAAAAGTATTAACAAAAATGGAGGTCTAGGTGGAGGTGAGCCATATTATTTTGAGGAGGTGACATTGGAGGATATGTAAACCGACGAGGAGTGAGAGGTGTGTGTGAGATAGGGATGTAATTTTTAGAATGAATGCCCTCTAAAGGCTCTGCTTTCTTGGAAAAATATATTATATTTGGAAAATACCGAGGCATAATAAGAAGTAAATGTTTCAAACACAAAAGAAATACCCTCTCCATATGGAGAATTCAATTCAAGAAAGCGACTACCTGATTCAAAAGAACTTGAGGAAGTATCACAATCTTCAATCATAGGCTGATCAGTTTCACCAATGGAGATCTCTTTTCATGATGCTTTATCTCTAACAACCTCACAAATTCTTCTTCCTTCTGAATTAGAATTTCCCAACTTTTGAAAAAACCTTCTACTAGGGTCCCTGACAAAAACAGATCTTCTTCCTTCCAACTTTGTAGAGATTAATGAAAAATCTTACATGATATATGTTAAGACACTGGTATTTATTAAAAATTTAAATAACATGGAGTTTCCACTAAGGATTTTCACCTTAGTTTGAGAAAGTGCACTATGAAAGACCTATCAAATGTATTTCAATACCAGTTAATGCAAAGCTTACAAGATCTTCTCATCTTCTACCCAAATTTGTCAATGACGATACAAACTTTAGCGCAATAATCGTATAAGCTTGAAATATTGCGCTTTCGGAACTTACAACTTCGAACAATTCTTACAGATCTGAATAGATATTGATGTTTTAGAAATGTATTTATCGTTAGATCATGTAAGAAGCATTACCAGTGGTCTATATGCATTTCTGATGGTGTTCAAACTTTGCACACAACTCCATTTCCCCAACAATAGTGCCACCAGTGCTAGTTTCCAATTTTGTTCTTCTTTTCAAGCCGAGCGTAAACATAGATTGGACATGGAGCTTAGAGACATATAGATCATAGTATGTGTCATTTTGTAGCTGGGATGATATATAATGGGCCTTTTGTCACTCATATTTGAGGAGATATGGATAACTGACTTCAAGAGGATTTGACTGTCCTCACCGCTTTAGGTCGTGCCTATTTGACCGGGGTGAGAGGACACTTAGTGTAACCTCTTTTTGATGGAGATGGAGATATTCTCCTCTTGCACAAATTTTATGAAGAAAACCTTGGGAAATTACGATCAATGCTCCATAATTCAACTCTCAAGAGTTGTCACTTCTAAAAGATGGAGATACTTTCAAAACAAGGCTAAGGTTACGAAGAAACTATGGGATCCAGATGTTATGCATATTTTAGTGAATGGATTTTGTTCCTTTGTTAATATACAAGGAAAACGGGGTATTTCAGGATTGATTCATGGTTTTGAATAATTTTGGTAGGAGATTAATCGGGATAAAGTTGATTATACCAAATCTCGAGACACTTCATAACAAAGGATGACCCAACAACGAGAAAACTTGAGAATATTTAAGACATTCCTTCAACCGAGAAGGTGTGCTTCAATGGAGGCCTAGATCAACACGTTTTCACACAATCATTGAGAATCTAGCACGAAGGCTTAAGCTAAAAGACTCAATTAAACACCAAAATATCTGATCAAATGATAGTGGAATGATTTTAAATTTGTTTATCTCATCACAGGATGAAGGATCTTCCTGAAACAAAATTGTAAATGTGACTAAATTTTCATAGGGATGAGATCCTATGCGATTTCACAAATATTTCAATGTAATATTACAATAAGAACAAGAAAAACGCATGCGAGACTTTCTAAAACAAAGTAGACACTAATTCCTCCAAGATTGACACAAATTAATTTCAAAATTGCTTAAATTCATCAGCAGGGGAAAGCTTCTAGAGAAATTTCAGTACTCATCAATGGTTATAGATCTATAACCAACTTAACATGATCGAAAATCTAACAGAAAAGAAATTAATCAGGTATCTCATATGGGTTTCTTAGAATACGGATTTTCTCAAATTTTTCTTATGAAATTTAATCCCTGACCCTTTGCAAGAGTATTCTCATTGCATTTATACATTTTTCTAACTCAATTTTCCCCCCAAAAGATAATAATATTCAAGGGACCTTTTCTTGTTACCAATTTTCCTTAGAAAATGACATTTACGAAATTCACATCCTAAAGCTGCAAGGTGGAAATTTTTTGAATTGATCACATCTCTTGGGACCTCGACTAATGACTAGGATGTCATGCCACAAAGTTTTGAAAATCCTTCTAATCATTCCGATTCTCGCAATGTGAGAAATCCCCTTTTAATCATTTTCCGGAGGCTCACACAGCTGAATATGATAGGTAATCCTTTTCACCCTTGAGGCAACACCTTTTTCATATTTTATGCCTGCTACATTAATCATTTCATTCTTTTCCTTTTCTTTCCTCTGCAACTATGTCCCACATCCAACTTCTCTAGTAATTCCCATTTTTGCAAGTGCCCGAGCAATTCCAACTTCAAAATATCGATCTTAACAAACCTTGGACTCATAAATTAAGTTCTGAATCCATTCAATGGCACTTTATAGACAGAGATGACAAGGAATTTCATCAAAAATGATGAAAAATAGTGCATATTTGCATCTCCAAGAGTCTTGGAGAAAAAATGGTGGAAAAACAGATGCAATACACAACAAATGTTGATTCTACCAATTTTCTACTTTATATTAGAGTCTTCCACATGTTTTCTTGGTGCAATTGTAAAGTAGAAATACAGGGTAGGTTTCCAAACAAGCACAGGCCTTCCACATTCCCCGGGCCCAAGAAAAATGCCTTTTGGCCTTTAAAAGGTCTTAATATAAAAGGAGCCAGCGGAAACCTCCACGTGTCTTCATGGCACTCTTTTGATATGGTACCCAAAAATAGAGACCCCAAATGAGCGCGGGCTCACCAATTGTCTCAATTAGGCAGATTTGTTGCAAAAGTTGAAAGATCAACGGAAGGCGCCATGTGTCTAGGGTCTCGAGACAATTTTCCTTGGCCGTTTAAAAATCCAAGCAAGGGAGGAATGAGTGGAAGCCTCTAAGTTTCCTCTTGACACTTCTTCAAATTAAAATTTATGGGTCAGTCCCCAAACAAACGGGTCCCTCCACATTTCCCAGTGCCTTTGAAAATTTCTTTGAAAATTTTAAGTATAAAGAAAAGGTGATGGAAGCCTCCACATGTCTCTCTCTGTCGCACTTGTTAAGGTGGGAGCACGAGGCGAGATCTTCAAATGAGTGCGAGCCCTCCATGTATCCATGGTCTACCTAAATTTTACCAAATCACATGAAATATTTGTCTAAGTTTGGGCAAGGCGAAACCTCCACATGTCTCCCAAAGGCAACTTTAAGGCCAAACCAAAAAAGCAAATTTTAAAATGAGCATCGGCCCTCCATGTGGAAAATTTTTGGGTTGAAGCATTCCTTAGAGTATTTAATCTGCCCCCAAGCCACATCCAACTAGAAAAGGACACATTCCCACCGATGCTAAGATAATAATATGACGAGGAAAATACACCCATTAAACTAAAGAACTTTAAGGATAAACGGGGTGAGATCAATTTGAGCACCAACACGATGCATGATTGCGGGGTAGGAAAAGAAGGAATTGCAGGTGCTTTGATAATTTAAAATTTGATGAACCAGATTCTTTGGCTTATAAGGGGGATATATAGTCATTGAATTCTGATAGGGAAGGTCACAGAGAACTCTTTTGATAGGGCTTCATAACCTGATGCCTATCTGTTTTCATTGCTAAAGATTTCTCGTATAGTTTTTTGACAGTTAAAAATGATTTCTTAAGTTCATTCAGATCAATTTCAAGATCTCTTCACCTTTCACATTCAGCATAACCCTCTGCATAACTTTGACTTTGAACAACATAATGATCATCATATTGACAATCATATTGATTTCTAAGGTTTGGGTCATAAGGATATTCATTCTGATAGGGGTTATGAAACTGGTTTGAAGGTGAAATTGAGGTTCATGGTTGCAGGGACCTCATAAAATACTGAAACTATGAAAAACACATCTGGTTCTAGTAAAAAAGGTTGATAATAACAAATAAACAATTATGATTTTCTTTAAAAATACCTGAAAACTACACTAAAAAAATTTAACGATGTTGAAAAAGTGTTGTATCTTGATATGAAATAAGATTCAAAGAGTCATTAGATGAGTTCCATTTGGATCTTGAATCTTGAACACATCAATAGTACTTTCTAGTCCTCATCCCACCGAGCATGCCAAAAATTGTTATCTCTCAAAAGTGGACCTGTACGAGATGGCTACAGTGTGTTCTAAGCTTGCAAAATTTATCTCTCTTTCGTAGATACAATGGAAACACCTTAGGTCTGTGGGTATACCTATTTTGAGGTGAGTCTCCGGTATCAAGGCTGGTTCCTTATTGATGTATCCTAAACTGATTTTCTGGGGTTTAAGGGTAAATGATGACCATAAATAATGAAATTAAAACTGAGGTGATACACAAAACTTGTATGAGGTCTTTGATTAAGTACATGCACAATTGATATGGAATGAATTTCTGATGCACATGCCAACAATTTTCTACAGAATATTAAAGGAAAACACTCGATGTATTGAGGGAAAAGAATCACAACAACATTGTTAAGTTAAACATGCACATTAATATCTAGCAAAAATTACTAAAATTTGCAACAGGGTAAGATGATTAATCAAGGAATTAACATTCACAAGATTAATGGGAACATACACAAGATTGCAAATAATTGGAAAGGAAGAAAATACTTCACATTCAAAGGGAAAAACTGGCAAAAATTGCTTTAGCACTCCTGTATCTAAATAGTCCTCACTAAAACTCTCCCCTTGTGCTTTGCAAAGGCACACAATATATAGAAAAAGTATTTCCCACTCTTCCTAAAAATAGGCTAAAATTGTACTCCCTCATCCTATTTTTATCCTTTATTTGTTAATAAATAAAGGAATAAAATAAAGCAAACTAATACAAAAAGGCATTAATAGCCTTTAATTACATACAGTCAAACTACAGTTGACTATTCTATTTTTAAGATAAGCATGGGTGAATAATTTGCTAATAATAAATCTTTCTTGATGAGCAAGTTTCTTTCTTTGTGCATGCATCCTAAACTGATTTTATGGGGTTTAAGGGTAAAATATGATCGTAAAAATGAAATTAAAACTGAGGTGATACACCAAACTTGTATGAGGTCTTTGACTGAGTCCATGCACAATTGATATGGAGTGAATTTTTGATGCACAGGCCAACAATTTTCTACAGAATATTAAAGGAAAACACTCAGATGTATTGAGAGAAAAGAATCACAACAACACTATTAAGTTAAACATGCACCTTAATATCTATCACAAATTACTAAACTTTGCAATAGGGTAAGATTATTAATCGGGAATTAACATTCACAAGATTAATGGGAATATAATTCCAATTGTAAATAATTGGAAAGGCGTAAAAACTTCACATTCAAAGGGAAAACTGCAAAAATTGCTTCAACAATCCTATATCTAAAAATTTTCTCATTAAAACTCTCCCCTTGTGCTTTGACAAGGCACACACTATATATATAAATTGTTTCCCACCCTTCATAAAAGTAGGCTAAAATTGTACACATCCATGCATCTTATTTTTATACTTTATTTATTAATAAATAAAGGAATAAAATAAATCAAACTAATATAAAGAGGCATTAATAGCCTCTGATTACATACAATCAAACTATAGTTGATTGTTCTATTTTAAAGAAAAACATGGGTGAATAATTTGCTAATAATAAATCTTTCTTGATGAGCAAGTCTCCTTCTTGGTGCATGAAAAATATGTTGTTTTGTGCCTGATGTGACATCTGTAATTTGGATCCACTTGCCTCCTTAAATGAACATGCAAAAGTTATCTCCCTGTGTGTGAGAAAAATTAATATTTTATCTACAATAATTCACCCATGTATTCATCTTAAAGGGGCAAACTTTTGGTTTTGATGCTGACATTTCCACGCATAATTTTGTTTGTCTCTTTTAAATGATTAAATAATCATATCTTCTTGGTCACTTCGACCTATGCACATGCAAAAACAAATAATCCTCCCATCTAAGAAAAAGGTGATCATAGCAATAAAGGGTCATCTTGGTTGACCATGTGCTAATTTATGGTGTTGACTCCTTCATGTTTGGACCCCTTTATATTGGCATATAATACTTTTGATTTTATAATGTTCGTCCCCCTTTCGAAACATTAGCATAGACTATAGTCTGAAGGTATAATGATTATAAACCGTAGTCTGAAGTTACAGTCAAACTTAATCATTTAAGTGGGAAAGAATGTTCCCCTTTCTCATGATGAATTGACCCTTTGTGCAATGTCGGTGGGAATTCTAACCCAAGGTGAGTTAGGGTTTTCTTGGGCATGACACGTGCATTATTTGATAACCATGGTTGAGTGAAGTAACACTCCATGAGTTGAGGAGGTAAAATAAAGGTAATGCTAATTGTTTTAATTTTATGTTGAGCTCTATTGGAGCTAAGAGAACTCTATGGAATTGTATGTGGTGGAATTTATGTTGATGTTGAAGCTCGATTCAGTTCAATTTTGAAGTGCTTGGAGAGTTCTGTGGGAGATTTTATGGATTTAAAACTATTGTTTATCATACCACCGTTATTTTCTACTCTGAAGCTCATTTCTTGAGGGTTTTTACCTATGTAAAGAAAAATCCTTCCGAATTTTCATCTTTTTGAACTTTTAGAGATTGTAGTAATGAATGGGCGCCATCATGAAGATTTGTGGCTCTTCTTTACGAATTCAAGTTCTTCGCATTATTAGCATGAAGTTTGCATTTTGTTGGGAATTTGTGAGATCCAAGACTTACTCTGTATCCATGAATGGCTACTGTTGGATTTTTTTGAAAATGGGTTTGAGCTCCATTCAAGTTTAATGTCATTATACCTTGACACCATTATAGAAGGTAAGATCCTTTTGCATTCACTTCTCTCTTTGAAGTTTTTGTGGATCTTGGTGACATTGTTAAGTTTTCAAACTTAAAATTGAGGATTCTATCTACATTTTCTTTTCTATTTTATGAGTTTATCCAGTTCTTATAGAAGTGGTTGCTTTGATTTTAACATATTACAGGCAATTCTTTATCATTTTCGAGCTCGAGATATTATTACGCTGAAATGGGTTTGTTTTGTTGTATTGTCATGAAGTTGTATCTGGCCCATTCTAGGTATGTGCCTGAGCAGAGTCACCATAATTTGATGCTCATTAGGATTTCTATATTTCTCCATATTTTGGTTCTAATTTTTGTTATGCGTACTCGTATTTTGTTGTGCAAAAGGCACCTTGGCTGCCGTAGTTTAGATCTGAAGCTCACATTTTTTCTCTGATTTTTCTATTGAATATTTTGGTAAGGGTTTTGGTTGTGTGTATATCCATTATGGGTATTACATATTTTATTTTTCTGTTCCTAAAAGGATGATAGATTTGATTTGTTATGATTTCCATCCGGTTTATTCTGTAATATCTGTTAATACTTCAAATCTGCTCGTATTTTTATTAAATGCTTTGTTTTAACAATCCAAAAATATAATATCATCAGAGGATTTTGACTTGGGTATTCTTATCTCACTTCGATATCCCTGGATCTGAACTTTTCCTTGATGGTTTATTTGTATATCTTTGCGGGCCTCGCGATTCACTTGAATATGGATGCCATTTATTGAGATCATTCGAGCTCGAATTCTCTTGCTCGTAGTGTTTTTCGTGATTCCATAATACTGTGGAAAATATTTCTAGGTCTTTGTTATCTCTATAATTATTCTTCTTTGGCTAATGACTATATGTTCTTCTCGCTTGTTGGTTTTTGTGACTTTGCCAATATTTTCCACTCGCCCGAATGAATAAATTTGTCTCGTAGTTTCTTGTGATACAAAGCTCTGAGATGTGTTATCTATTTCACTTAATTTTATTTCAAAACTTAATGTGTAAGCCAATATCTCCGACCTTTCTTGAGCTCAATTTTTTTTCTTTGAATTGCTACAAATACCTAGTTTGTTGTTGTATTGTTACTCGAAATTTGAATTTCAAAATGTGCATTGACTTCATTATTTTGAAACAAGGATTTATTTTGAAACAAAAACTTTGTATATGCTTGCACAAATATTTGAGAATCTGGGTGCATATTCTTTTCTATTTGTGATCATAGTGTAGCATTTCATGACTGTAATGGCCACCATTGTTATAGCCTAAGCTCTGATTTTTCTGAATTTTCAAGCTTTGAGATATGGTTGTGCTCATCTATTGTTTAATGTTCACTCTGACCTTTGAGCATTCTACACTTTCTGGACTATATTTTCAATGTGCCTTTGATAGATTTCTTGTCCATTATGATATTTTGGGAAAAACCTTGAAGTTGAGAGTACATAGTTGTAGAAATTTTATAGTTGATTGCTCATCATTGCTTAAAGCTTGTTTGATAATTCAAATGTCACTGGACATAATAAAATAGAATATTTGTAATGGATATTTATTCCTTGATTCCTAATTTCTTGGGAAATTACTCCCCCTTTCAGCTATTATGTTGCTTCTCAAGATAGCCAAAGGTTGCTTGAAAAAATGTATCACGATTCAATGTGTAAAATAACTCTTGGTTACTCAACAAGTTGCATGGTTGCTTTATTATTCTCTTGAAAAATCATACTTATTGATAGATGTATGAAATCCTTCACCTACCTTGATTCTTGATGAGGACCTTTACTTCTGAAATTTGCATCTTTTGTATGAAGTTTTGAATACAAATCTGCAAACTAGTTGTATACTTGAATGAAACCTTGATATGGCAAATAAACCTCTTCAATTCCTTGGAAACCTGAGCAGTTGTGTAACATCATCTCATCTGACTTGTTTCATGCATTGTACTTCAATATGCATTGAAAACCTATTATGAGTCCTGGTACTGTAATGAAAATATTTTCCTTACTCTTTCAAATCTGCATCATCTGCTACAAAACTACTTGTTCATTTCTTTCATTTGATTATTTGCTAAATAGACATTCTGCTTATGAATTCCTTTTGTACTTGACCACTGATTCAACTGTACTATGAGATGCTCCTTTTGATTTTTGTCTTTCATGTATCTTGCATGTGCTTTCTTTAAAGGATTCAGTTACATGAAACTATAAACACATGGATATAGACCAAACCCGGAGCTCTAACAATATATATTGTATGTTCATAGGTACCTGTTGCTGGGAACGGAGATGAGGATGAAGTAGCTGAAAATGAAGCAAAGCCAGAAGCACGAGAGAACCGACCCAAACAGAAATGATGGGTTTCTTCTCTCTCCATTTGCTTATAGTTTTAAGTATATGCATCTTTTATTTCTAGTACATACAAGTTACGTCCCACGGCTTGTGTGGGTTCACTTTGTAATTTTATTTCATATGAATAAATGAACTATTTTCATGTAATGAGATGTATATCTTTCTTTTCTATACTTTTTTCATTTGAATGGATAATAATGAGCTTGTACAAATAAACACACTTAAATAATTCACTTAAGTATGAAAATAAATTAAAATCAAATACATACCTTTTTATGTTCATTCAATGACTGAATTTTATTCCACACCCTGTTTGTAGCTCCAAAGCTTCATGTTTGATACATGTTACCCATCCTGCCTTCCTCATGCCCTTGCAATGGTCGTTTATGGCTATTGTACAGTTCTGACGAGGGTTTCAAATGGAATGGATACATCTATGAGACATGACATTATGTAACTACATCCTATTTGGAGTTTGATCCAAACATGACTTCCAAGACTGTCCAAAACCAAACAATTAAAATTTGTATGTTTTTCCTAGATGGTTGTCCCAAGCATATCAAAACTCATAACTCAGCCAATATGAGAAACTTAAAATTTTTAGGTTGACCTGTTTCACATGGTGAAAAAATGTCAACAATGATTTCTAAGGTAGACAACTTTCCGGTGTTTCTTGGTCACCCCCGTGCTACAAGAACAATGTTGACTTATGTTTCAATAAGGGTTATATAAGTTTTGAGAATAATAAGGAACATGTTAACATTCCCTTGATGGATGAGAAGTCAACGCTCTATACTAATCCCTTGGGGAAAATGACCTAGACAAAATCTATGTGCACACTATTAGAGACCCTGAGGTTGTAAAAACAACAAAAGAAGGCATTATTCGGTGGAAAGATGCTCAATCTGTAAGTGATACAACTAGTTTGGCATGTGAAAATTGGGTGCATGGGACATCCGAGTTAGTCAAAATGAAGTTAAGAGGCATTCGATGAGAGTAACAAAGGTACACTTAGTCAAATGCTTGGGAGGAAGACAGCTTCCAAGGTACTCGGTGGAGCTAACCCTCATGTTTTCCTACGAGTAATGGAGATGTAGTGGAGATGTGAGGTTGAAAGGGGAATTATACTTGGCTATAATTTTCTTAGGACCATAGAATGGGGTGGACGACCCATCATGATAACCTTCTAAAGTGGTGTGAGGTGAGTATAGTGTTCTCTATTAGGTTTCTCCAAAGTAATGCACCTACCGCTATACAAGATTATCATGGGATGGAACCCGCCTCGTTTCATATATAGGCATGATAGAAGGCCTGCATGGGAGGCGCAAAAACCTTATCACCATTTTTATGGGTACATAAGATTCACTCCACCTTACAAGGTTGCGTGTGTGCATGGTACATTTACTATGAGTTGTGCCATCGACAAGAAAGTGATAGGAGTTGAAGGTTGATTTCCATCAAGATTTTGAGTGTCGTAGTAGTAAGCCATCGGTGAATGAGGTGGTACAAGTTGTTAGCGCATAACCATGGGATATAGTTCCATGGTAGAGGAAAGGATACTTGAGTTATTGGGTGAACTCGTCTTGGAAGTTTGCTTCGGTTAGGAAGAATCGGAGGAGGTACAACTTAAGCACGTAAGAATGGAAAAAGAGAAAGGAAAGTTGGTCTACATGATAGATGGTGAAAAGGTGGAAAACTCAAATGTTAACAAGACTTTCGGTTTACGCAAGGTTATGGATAGTGCTGATGAGCAAGCACACACCTACCATGAACCCCTGAAAACCAAGAAGGTTAACATTGGTTTGGAGGTAGAACCTAAGGAAGCTACTATTAGAGATTACTAGAAAAAAATTGAGGTTTCAAATCTTACTAGTATGTTGCACAAATTTTAGTATTTGTTTCTACTGCGCGGTACGATGAGCTTAAAGGAGTTCACCACTTGTTAGGAGAAATTAAGGTCAAGTTAAAGGAAGGTGTGAGCCCAATGTAGAAATGACTATATCAAATGAATCTGAATATGTGCATCAAATTCAAGGAGGCTATTGACAAGATGATCACATCGGGCACCATTGATGTTATTCAAGAATCATAGTGGATAATTCCAATGGTAATCAACATTAAAAAGGATTGGAGGATAAGGAGTTTTGTTGATTATAGGAATTTAAATGTGGTGTGTGTCATTGATCCTTTTCCAACCCCTTCACCGAAGAGATCTTGGAAGGAGTAGCTAGGTGCAAGATCTATTCTTTCATAGATGGATTTTTAGGATATCATCAGGTTAGACTTTCAAAGGAGGACCAAGAAAATATAACCTTTTCCATTAAATGGGGAATTTTTCCTATACAAATGAGTCATGCTTGTTTTGGACTCAAGAACATGCCTATGGTATTTTCACACATTGTGATTTAGGCATTTCACAACTTCATCCATAAATTTCTTCAATTCGACCTAGATGACTGGAAAATATAAAGATTAGTGAGGGACCATTATGATAATGTAAGGCTGATTTTTTAGAGATGTCGGAAGTTTAGTATATCTCTCAACATTAAGAAATGTGTTTTCACTACTCAATTTGGCACCCTCTGTGGGCATATCATATGTAAAGAATGCCTATTGTGGATCCCGTGAAAGTTTCTATTATTGTAGTATTGGGTGAGCCAACTAGTTAGTGTATGGTGCGTGGATTCCTTGGGTATATGAGGTATTAACAAAAATTTATTAAGGGGTATTGTAAGATTTCCATGCCATTGGGAATTTCTAAAGCACAAAATCACATTTCATTAGGGATAGGTGTAACAGAAAACACTTGAAAAATTAAAGAATAGGCTTATAACCACACTCATATTACGCTTTCCCTCTTCGGATAATCCTTTCCATGTACATGTTGATGCTTCAGGGATGGTGATTGGAGCAATCTTATCACAACCTAGAGAGGGAATTGTTCACCATCCCTTGTGCTTGGCTAGTAGGAAGATAACCTAACAGAATAGAATTATACTACTATGGAATGCGAGGCATTATCGATGATCTACGTGCTATAAAAATATAGGGAGTATTTTCTAGCCACACCCTTTATCTTTTACATAGACCATATGGAATTAAATTACTCGGTGGACAAGCCCATCTTGCAAGGGCATATATGTTGGTGGGTCCTATTATTCCAAGATTTTGAGTTTATGGTTGTTGTAAAACCGAGTAAGAGTAATTTGGGGCCTAACCATTTATCAAGGATTGAATTAGGAAAGGACACACAGAGCATTGAGGATATAATTCTAGACGCGCAACTATTCATATTGTAGTGTGTTCCTCGACTTGGAAGATATTGTTTTTTTTCTCAAAATGGGTGTTGTCTTGATGAGAATGAATACTTTGGAAAGAAAGAAATTAGCCATAAGTGTCACGCCCTACATGTTAATTAGTGGAGACTTATACAAGCTAGGTTGTGATGAGGTTTTATGCCATTGTATTCTTGAGCATGAGTGCATTTTAATCATGGAAGAGACTCATGGTGGAATTACAGGGGGAAATTATGTAGGGAATGCAACTACATGTGAGATCCTTCTAACAGGATTTATATGGGAAACAATTTACAAAGATTGTATCGGTATTGCAAGGCCTATGACTATCGCCAGCCTAGGTAAACTAGGTAAAAGAGATGAAATGCCATTAATACCTATTTCCAAGTATAGATCCATTTGATAAATGGGAAATTGACTTCGTAGGTCCTATTTCTCCAACCGCGTGAAGGGAAGATTCACGTTATATCATTACATGCTCAAATTACCTTACAAGGTGGGTAGAAGCGGTGCCTATAAGAGATTGATGTAGTTGGATAACAGATGGTCTATTTCTCACCGGAGTTAGAAAACATAAACATTTAGGAAGAAGGCTTAGTATGATAGACACATCAAAAACAAGCATTTTGGGGTTGGGGAGATGGTTCTCTTATATGATTCCAAGTTTCTGTGCCATCATGGGAAACTCATATTCCATTTCTTGGGCCCATAGATTGTATCCTATATACTTGATTCAAGAGCTTCCTGTTACAAGTGTTAGATGGAACATGGTTGCTATGCCATTTCAATGGGAGTAGGTTGAAGCCCTACTATAAATAAGCCTTCTTTGTGCTTGTAAATATGGCAAAGTATATCAAGTTAGCCTAGGAAATTCTTTGATGTAATTTCCTTTCTTTATGTTTCCCTTTCTTATTGTTTTGTTTTGTGTGCATTTGTGGGCTTTTAGCCACTTATTATTTCAGAAAAAATATGTGCAGAGGACCGCACATCCATTATTGGGTGGATTGTAGTGATGTGACAAGTGTTAGAAGCTATGGTTGTTGATGGCTTGGGTTGAAAAATCAAAAACACATGGATTGGTAGATCACGCGTATAAGAGGTGAACATGAGCAAAGGATGGTGTCAAAAGGCTTTATAGAAACCATGTACAATAATGTAAATCATAGATAAAAAATGAGGTAGTTGATGTCAAGAACCGGGATTAGGACACGATCGGGAATGCCTTCACCAAATTGTAAGTGTGCATGTAAAGATAGGTGGTCACTAAGGTGTTTTTCCATGCTTAAAGGTTACCAATTTTTTGTGTAAATTTATGTGTGGAGGAAAATTGCTGAATGTTGGCGTTGGAAAAATTATCCTTTACTACAAAAGTATGTTGGTAGGAGGCATGACATTTATTACGAAAAAATCAAAAGTTATAATATAAGATCGGGGTGCATTATTATTTTTATGTTTAAATTTATCAAATAGCTCTCTCGAACTAGGAATCCTTGTGAAAAAGGTTTGAGAATATTTGTGAAGATTTGTATGCATAACTAGTTTGATAAGCAAACTAGAGTTGAAAGGAGTACACGGCGTAAGTGGAGAAGTATTTATGTAAGGATCCTGTGGATGTTATAGCATATTGAAGAAAATGGGTTTTTAAGGTTAGGATTGCATATCTAGGGCAAAGGGTTTGAAGGAACTTTCGCAAAGGAGTGGAGCCGTAAAGTTGAGCAGAGCCAAGAAAAGGAAATAGGAAGAGGTTTTAAGGACCCAACAAAGGAATGACACCTAGGAAAGTTCACCAAAGAAGGGAAAGGAAAAGGGAAAACAAGATGTTTCTACCAGTTTTACTTGAAGAATAATACATAGAAATATAGTACCTAGATGGCGTATTACTTGGTATGTAATGGGTGTCTCGGAGTTACAAATATGGCCATAAGTGATTATAACCATAAAATGAGCACCATAGAAAATGAGATAACACTAAAACTGGTATGTCCTACAAAGAAGAGGACACCGGATGGAATTCCTATCCATGATAAGGAAGTGAAGGTTTAAATGGAGAAGGATGGGTTGTTATAACTCTACGATTTTCCCTATTTCGAAATCTGGAGTGACTATACAAATGGTTGATGTCACGCATGAAGGAAGACCACTACTATTTCTTAGGTCCGATGATGTGCATAACCCACCACTGATTTCTAAGTTCACCGGCTTTATCTCAGAAAGAGAATCATTGACAATGATTTGGGAGACAAGGAATCCATTAAGAAGAGTGTTGAAGATTATAATTACAAGAAGGTTTCACACTACTTCGACATTTCCACAATCATTGACTCAGGTGATGAGGATGGTCGCATGCTTTGTGATAAAGCTGAATGGACAAGAGAGATGGACAAAGATCAAAAAATCTTGGTTGAATGTATGCTGTAAGATCTTAGAGGGAACCATCTATAACCTCTCATCTTTTATTATAGAGGATATTATAAACACCACACATGATGGAGAGGATATAATGCTTGGTAATTTCCTCCTCACTATTGTCTTTTTAGAGGTTGGAGTGCCCAATAGGCCGATAATTTTGTTTGGGAATACCCGATTGAGGACCCCTCCCCACAAAGAGATTTTAATAGTATACTTGTGACATCATGAAGGCCTCTCATAAGGCACGTCCGAAAAAAGTGGTATAAGCAGATGCATGACACATTTAGAGATGAATGGAACACTTTGAAGTAGTTACCTTCATTCGTACAAGGAGGGGTTGATTTCATCGTATACCAACATTTTTATATTAAAATATTAACTTTGATAGATGGCATCAAAAGAACTTGGTGTAAGTTTCCTTTCTTCTTCATGGCGTAGTACTTCTACCCCATGGTTAATCGATTCAAAGAGGCAAAGAAACTCGGGTTTGATCTAATTTTAGTAGATCACGATTATCGCGAGCTTCCCGAACATTTATATACCCAAAAATCATGCCTATGTGGAGAAGTATGTTTCCCATGATGTGCACATGTTGAAACTAGTAACCTTTCCTATTGTAGGGAGGATAATAGTGAGGGTGTATTTGCGTCTAAGGCCTAAGTATGAAAATGGAACTTATGTTTATGATGAATTCATTATTTCTAAGGACCCCATTGTAAGGAAAAATGTTGTGCCAAGAAAAAGAGAAAGAGGGGAGGATCCTAAGAAAAATGCATCAAGCACACGTACATTAAAAACATCAAGGGCACGGGAATCAAAGTGCGGGCACAAGTAGTTACTTCCTCTAGAAGAGGTCTCCCATTAGAAAACAGTCACCGTAGAAGGAAGAGTTGTTAGTAAGGGAAGATTCACTTGAGATAGAAGAAAGAGATAAGTCCCCTGAATCAGATTCATTAGTAAGGAAGAAGCAAAGGGTGATAAAAGGATTATACTTAGGAGAAACATAAAGCATGGAGGCCGACAAGGGAAATGAATATGATGAAGAGTTTGGTGAGGATTAGAATGAACCTCGTGTACGATGTACACAAGTCGGATGAAGAAGGAACTCAAGAGATGGATGAGAACGAGGAAGGAAACCACGACAAAGAAGGGAGTGAGGAAGTAAACATGAAAGATCATAAGACACCAACCTTGATCGAGGAGTAAATAGATAAAACTATAGAAAGGGAGGTGGCGGTATTATTCAATAGCGATGGAGCATGAAGTAGAGTGAAGCACTCAAGAAGTGTTGAGGGAAATTGAGAAGAGTGCAAGTTTATGAAAGGAGTATGGGAGCATGGGCATAGACCCCATCTTAGAAGTAAGCTTTCCCAACGTTAGTGCACACATGTAGAAAGGGAACTATAGTGGCGTAGGATAATGAGATAGATTATATTAATGATCAAAGAAAGGTATTGCATGTGTGCTTCCAAAGTAGCATTCCCATGAACAAACTCCTCACTTGGTCTTCTTTTAATGAAGAGGGTGCGTACCCACGCATGAGAAAAATTCTATCTTGGGATTTTGAGTCCCTTTCATATGAACTCGAGTTCGAGGTAAATTTTTATACATTGATGAAGATACTAGAAGCCAAGGGAATAAATCCTCTTGTAAATTCCTACAAACTATTAGACGAGAAATTTTTCAATGCACTCAACAAAGTATCAATGGAGGTGGAATAAAGACTCTTTGGCGTAAAATGATAGAATAATGATCTTGGAGGAAGAGCTTGAGAAAAATAATGAGGAGATCATATAGTAGGATAAGGAGATAAAACAAAATGAATTGATTACTACACGGTTAAGGCATGAAATGAGGGATGATAAGGAAAAGGTATGTGAAGACCACAAGAATATAGAGGCCATTTAAGATGTCATTATCTTGAAACATCCGGACCTAACCCCGCTTGAAGAAATATGAGTCAACCATGCACTACTTGGAATACATGACCCACATCTTCACCATTGAAAGGTGAAAAATCACATTAGAAGTGGTAGAAGATGTGATGAAACACCGAAAGAAAGAAGAAAAGATGAATATTAGGGAGATAGTGACTCAAGACTCGAGCTCCTTGTCATAGTAAAAACCACCGCACGGATATGGCTGAAGTCATGTATGACAACCGTATCGATAGAGAAAGGGTAGCAAGCATACCGGTTGCTACATGTGAGGTAAATCTGAAATAATTTTAGGAAAAGAACAAAGTAAATTGGGTGAAGCATGATAATATCTTAGCTGAAGTTGAGAGAATTTGGAAGTAATGGAAACCTTAGGAGTTTTGGTAAAGAAAAGGCTAAAGGAATTATACACCCAAGTCACTTACATTATGGATGTGCTAGGAGATCTTAGCAAGAAGCTAGAAAGCATTGTAGATACACTAAAAGCTAATCTCGATGAAATAAGTTTTAATGAAGTAAGTGGATGGTGGGTGACCTACTTCGATCGGCGTGGGGAGAAGTGGATTCCTAGGAGAGGATTTAGGCATCCATAAAGAAAGAGTTTCCACTCCTCATACAACAATAGCATATTCGTCCTTTATTTATTTATATTATTTAAATTCCACTATTCTTTATACTTTGAAGGAGCATGATGTTCTCGAGGATGGAGAACACACGTAGTGTGGGTGATGTTGGACCCTAAATATTGGCTAAGTACCTAGATACGTCAAAACATGATCAATAAATAGAAGGGCTCTTTGGTAAAATTGCATAGGAAAAGGATTTAAGAAGGGTTTAAGTGAAACCAAGGCGGGTGCGGGAGGTAGAAAAAGGGGTTAAGGGAATTAGTAATATTTTCCTTCATGGATTCACTTGAGGAAATACTTGAGGACCTTACTAGGCATGATAATTAGATAAGGTGCCAAAGATGGAACCTTGGAGGCCAAAAAAAAGATATTCCATGCAATAAGTATTCCCGGAGGGATCATTAGAGTTAGTGGAAGGTTTTGCAAAGATAAGCAATCATAAATGGAGGACCACATTGACACTTGACACATAATTTACTCATAAGAGAAGTCATGGCGGTGGATGTTGATCCTATTTAAAGAAGTGCTTGGGGAAAAAGAAAAGAAAAGAAAAGAGATACGGGAGAAGGGAGAAGGTAGTGCAAAGGCACAAGAAGGTACGTGCGTTCTAAGAGGAGGGTAACAAGGTATTCCCAAAATATGAGGAAATGCTAACGGTTTGGAGGTCATGATGCTAGTGTTTAGAGTTCTTTCTACTAGAGGGTTGTAAGAGATATCATTAAGCATATATAAGGGTACCTGGGTCATCAGTAATAAGGGTTCTAATGTGGAAATCATAGATATGATCTCTAATTAGATTGGTTCACAGTGTTGGAGCTCTGTCACTTGATGTATATGGTCTGAGATGAGCCCTTTGAATGTAGGATGGCTATCATAATCTCTTTTAAATAAATATACATGGATCTACTATGTACATCTTTCTTATGGGCGTAAACCTTCATGTTAGTTTTCTTTTCATGACTCGGATCTGATCATTGTGCTTCATACAATGTTTATTTAGTTTTTGTGATGCATTGATGAGTAGATTTGTTAGTTATATCTTTGTCGTTTTAAGTAGATGCATGTATTTTTGTATCTATAAATAGTCCTCCATTAATGGTATAACTCTCTTTCAAATCTCACATAAGGGAGGGGCTTAGTACCTATGCACACCTTAGGTGTGTGCCCAACGTAAGTAGCGTGATAGGTCAGCGTTCTTGGGGTTAGAAAGAAGTATTGAGGGTAAAATAAATACTACACGAGATATTCACTTGATATCCTACCATGGTCAAGACATGGAACCTACCACACTGCTTTCTTGAGATATGGACATGCCATCATATTGTCATTGGATGCCCTATGAGATCATTATGTTCTGAGTTGTTGATGATCCGTCTATCATAGGATGGGTTCGGATGGAGATAGATTATTCCATGCAAGATTTTGACAAGGTATAACCTTATATGATCACATGGTGACCATATATGTTATATCAATTGCCTCGAATGTGGCGAGTTAAATACTATAGTTGTTGATCACTTTATTCTTGGGAGTAGGAGCTATATCCTTGTGTGCTACAAATTTGATAGAGTCCAAGTGATATTTTTGTCTCATTCAGGCATAGATAATGATAGACCTTTCATGTAGGGCCTCGGATTAGGTTGGGAGAGACATCGCACCAACTTCTTACAAGCGGTTAAAAACCTTGAAGGAAGTGAGCATAAATAGTGGATCCATCGATGACCCTAGATTATGCAAGATGGTATTGTTATAGTTTTTCGTCAATGTTTGAATATTACTCGAGACAGTATTAGGTGCAACAAAATATGGGGAATATGGTCCAGATCCTGAAGCACGAGAATCATGAAGATTGATAGGAAGGGCCACGAGTGAGACCACATGTACAATAGGTAGTATTTTAGTAGCAGATGGTAGTGCAACATGAAGTAGTGCTTCAGCCAAATGTAATAGCACCAAAGATACCACTTCAGGTTCCATTACAGAGCACAATTATCGGCACCACCATCATCCCCACACGTGAGTCCACCAAATATTCCACTAGGAGGTGGAGGAGATGGCAGAGATGGAGAGGATATGGAGGAGGATATCTATGTTTATGGGAAGATGACTTCCTTTCTATAGTAACAACTTTAACAAGATATAGGCCTACAACTTTAGGCTACTACAGAGAGAGATATGGTTTCCTTTGAGAGTGATAAAATTACTATAGAGTGAGATCATCTCAAGAATGAGAGAGATCATATCAGATAGAGCAAGATCAGGTGGTTACAGAGCTAACAAAACTGTAGGATTAAAGGGACAAGGCTTTAACAGAGAGAGACCAATTGCGGGTAAAGATAAAAAGGATGAGAGTAGATCATGATACACCATAGCAGGGAGGTACTCCCTTAGGAGTAAAACTTTTGGCAGTCTAGAGTTCCTCCCTAGCAGCCTGGGTGATGTACTATAGGGTGCACTATCATGAGGTTTTACCAAAGATAGTATAGAGCTCCTAAATTAATTCAGATATCCAAAGTGGTATGTCACACTCTAGATCACATAGGACCTCACGATCAGTGAGGTCGGTATAACAACCCTTCATACATTAAGCTTTAAAGAAGAATTATTTAGCATAACACGGTGTAACAACTTCCATAGGTCCATCACAGTAAATTCACACACCTAGCGGTAGACCTAAGCCGAGCAGGTCCCATAGAGGGTGAGAGTCGTTATTAACTCTTGTGCTTGATGTATATTTCTAGTTTATCACCTCAATATGAAGGCATACTTTTTTATTGCTATATATTTACTATTTTTATCATGCCTTGTGATGAAGTCATATTTTTGTACTAATGTACTTTATGTCTTTTTTTATTATGCCTCGTGATGAAGGCATATTTTTTACCTATGCCCATTATGGCATTTAGTATCTGATCTGTATCGAGATACATTGATTTTGTGCACAAACATCTATATTTATGATGATGTATGATGATTGGTGGATTACTGATGTATCACATTTTTTTATGAGATATCATGCTTAATTTTTATTTTTATGTTTTTATCACATGTTTTTAGATTATGATATAGCCTCTGATGATATCACTTTGCATGTTGATGAGATACTTTGTGTTTTACCTATCACATTTTTTGTATGCGATAACATGTTTAATCCACGTTTTAATTATGGTCAATGTTCGATGGGGGGATAGAAGGTGGTCCCTCTTTCCCCTCTTAGAGATATTATATTATGTTAGCTTGCCATACATGTTTAATTGCATGTTCATGATTATCTAGCTTTGTCGTTATCGGTATATGATGTATAGATGTTATGATAGATGATATGATGTTGAAATGAGAACAAATTGAACAAGTAAACAACAAGCATAAATTAATAAAATATAATCAAGACAACACAACTATATACAAGTATGCAAGATAAAATGAACTCAATTCAATGCTTAACATATTAAATTAACACTCAATCTAAATAAATAAATGAATGCAACTAAAACCATACAAACCAAAAACTAATGCAAGAAAACTACTATGTTTTTGGGATGATTGGGGAAGTTTTTCACTTTCTTAGGTTTTATCTCAAAACAATTTCTATTGTTTTGGAGTTTTCTATGAAATGTATTTGAATGTTTATGATTTTCTCAATTAACATATCTCGCATGATTTGATTTTTAAAAATTTATACAAATGTTTTTCATGATTTCTAAGAAATTTTCTGAAGAGACCATGCGAGGAAGCGAGGAGAAGTGGATGCCCTAAACATTAGGTTGGATTTACAAGGGAATAATTTCATACATGTCACGTGTAAGAAGAGACAATGCAAAGTTTCCCCCAATGCTAGATGGGTATATTGAAAGTCGATTCTCTGCATTCAAAAGTATGATTAATCTGATAAGAACAAAGAGGGACATGCTCACAAGGACTCAGAAAAAGGCAAAGAATACCTTAGAAACAAACTCTTATACTCTTAGACCTGAAATTCTTGTGAATAATGAACCCTCCAATGGTGTGGGAAATTGGTTTTCACCAAAGTAATTATCCAAAGTGCCACCTATTATGTGGTTGTCGATATTGGACACACATTTTTATTTCTCTTTTTATTTTTCTATTTTTATACCTTTTTTCATTTTATGATGTTTTACGAACCCCACACCTAAGCATAGAAATGCTTGATATGCATTGCGTTCATAGGTTCCCAAATCTCTCAATCATCTAAATAGGAAAGTTTATAGTCACATAAAATAAACTTGGAAACAACAACATTGAACACACGACCCTAGCCAACTAGGCTAAAAATTTATTTCTTTTCTTGGTCTTTTGTGGTGTTGAATTTGTTATATTATAACACCAAGTCTCTTACCTCAAATTGACGTGGTATAAATTATTTTTGTAGATTCACCATACTCCATCTTAATACACTTTAAGGTGATTGAGGGTGTGAAGTAGGTTCTCATCTAATAGCTACAAATTTTTCAATTGAGCTACTCTATATTCCTCTTCTTCATTTAGGTAATCTCTGAGCTCAATATACAAAGAGAGGATCTTAATATCTAGAGGTAGAACAAATTTTGTTCCAAATACTAAGGAGTATGGAGTAACACCTTTAGGATTGTAGGTAGGTGTTTTGAATGCCCGAGGGCAAGGTGAATTTGTAAATGCCAGTTATGGCCTGTTGTATTCACCATCTTATCCATAATATGGATGAGGGTTTTATAGGAAGCTTCATCTTTCCCATTACCTAGAGGGTAATAGGAGGTTAAGAATTTGATAGATATTTTAAAACATTTGCATTAAAATTTCATAGTTTTGTTTTTAAAATGCTTACCATTGTTAGTTATAATGGAAGAGGGGATCTTGTATCGATAGATGATATGGTTCATTATAAATTTAGAAATTTGCGGGCCTTCAACATAGGCAAGATGAACAAAATCTACCCATTTTATGAAATATTGAATAGCAGTGATACTAAACTAATGGCCATATGGGAGATAGGGTAAATCTTACCTATAAGATGGAGAGCCCACTTTAATAATGGATAAGGTGTCTTGATAGGTTGTAAGGATTGCGTTGGTGCATGTATCAAATTTATGTACTTCCGACAATCCAATAATTTCTTCACATGTTTGCAAGAATCATTTTCCATGGTAGGCAAATAGTAGCCTAGTCTCGAGTATCTTATTTGTTAGGATGATCCCATAAGTATGATCCCCATAGATTCCTTTGTGCATCTCTTTAATTGCTAGGATTGATTCATGTGAATTTAAACAATGTAATAGATTCTGTCATAGCCTTAGTAGAAGAGGGAGCCCCAGTAGGGTATAACAGGCTATATGTTGGGTGAGGTTTCATTTATTGGTATGGGAAATGTTTTTCGGAAAGGTTCCATCAAGAAGGTAATTTACTATGTCACAATACTATGGGAAAAAGGGACCAAAAATTTGCATACCAAACATGATTATGCAATGTCATATGCTAGTGTTCATAAATGCTCAACAAAGAATGGAATACCATTGTTCCCTACTAGAATACTCAACATGGACCCCACTTTTTCCATAGCATCTACTTCTCTAATTTTTTTCTCTTTGTATTTTTCAAATGTTATCAATTCAAATAACTCCCTAAAATAATCAACCATTATTTTTATGGAAGACTTTTCTCGTCTTTAACTTTATATTAATTTTCAAATGTTTAAAAATCAGCATGGAATCACTGATTATATTTTATTGTTTGATATCCCATTTCATAGCCACTTCATCCCCGTGATAAGGGTCTCATACTTTGCTATGTTATTTGTGTATGGGAATAGGAGTTGGAATGCCTAAGGGATCAAGTCTCCTAAAGGAGTGATCAACACAACTTTGGCACCTGAACCATTAAAGGTAAAGGAGCCATCAACGTATAGTTGCCATAGACTTGAATCCTCAAGCTACATTGGAGATGTGTCGGGGAGTTCCGACTCAAAGGTTCAAGTACCATGTACGGTGGCACTTCATCTATTTGATCTACTAAAACCTTTCCTTTTACTGACTTCTAGTTTACGTACTCAATGTAAAACTCGGTGAGTAAGATGATCTAATTAGCCATCTTTTCTGCAAGTGTGGGATTTGAGAACAAGTATTTTATTGGATCCACTTTTGAAATAAGTTTGGACTTATTATTTAACGAGATAATGGTGCATCTTCTAAAAGAAAAGACCATAGAAAAGTAATCATTTTCTATCTTTGGAAATTTGAGGTTGTAAGCTATTAATGTTTTTCTTAAGTAGCACACAAGCTTTTCTCTCTGCTCTATGTCATACTCAGCCAACAAGACCTAATTGAAAACTGTGTGGAAGAGATGTAGAGTAATAAGGTTTCAAATTGCGAGTGGATAACATTAGAATAGTAAGTTTAGCCAAATAGTCTTTGAGAAAAGAAAATGCTTGTTTTTGCTTTTGTCCCTAGTGAAAACTAACATCTTTCTAGAGTAAATGCATAAAGTTATGACACTTGTCTGCAAGTTGAGAGATAGACCTTCTAATGGCTTGGATATTTCCTTGTAATATTTGTAGTTGTCTAATATTTATAGGAGGAATTTGTGCTATAGCAGTAACCTTTTCCAAATCTACTTCTATTCATTTCCTTGAACTAATGAATCCGATTAATTTTCCAAATAACACTCCAAAGACACACTTCTTCGAGTTTAATTAGAACTTATAGTCCCTTGAATGCTGAAATATGCATCACAAAATTTCAGGGTGCTCTTCCTGATTCCTAGATTTTTTCAATATATCATCCACATAATATTTCATGATGTCCCTAATCATATCGTGGAAAATAACAGTCATTTCCTGTTGATAGGTAGCGCTTGCATTCTTGAGAGTGAAGGGAATAACTTGATAACATAATTTTCCCCATGGGGTAGTAAAATTTGTCATATGTTGGTCTTCCTCAGCAATCTTTGTGTGGTTATAACATGAGAAACCATCCATGAGTGATAACATATTTTAACCAAATTGTAGAATCGACAATCATGTTGATTTTGGGAAGAGGAAAGTCTTCCTTAGGACAAGATTTATTAATGCACACTCGATATTGACATTATTTTTTTGAACTGGGATCACATTGGAAATCCACTCTAAATAGTTGATAGGCCTGATGAATCCTACTTCTAATAATATTTCTAGCTCTTCTTTAACCAACAAGGTGACGCGAGGATGCATCTTTCAGAGATTTTGTTTTATGGGCTTGGTGTCTAGGTGTACAAAAATATTTTTCACCACTAATGCAAGATCAAGTCCTCACATGTATTTGTAAGAAAATTCAAAGATATCTATAAATTCTATAAAAACTCGTAATTTTTTTCTATTCTTTAGGCGAGTGAAGCTCCCAACTTAACCATTCTAGCAGCTCCTTTGTGGCAATGTTGACATCTATTGTCTCCTCCACAAGTAACTTGGACTCTTCTTCCATGCACAGAGGATCGGGGGAGATTAAGATCCTCTTAAACTAAAGGTGGCCAAAATATATCCTCATCTTGAAGTGGGTCGATTGTCTTGTCCGTGCGTTTTTTTTTTTTTCCATAAGTGTCTCAAAGAGGCTTTCACCGTATGACTTGGACTTTTTATTTCCAAAAGGATATTCTTTAGGAATTTGGCCCTTTTTTACCTTTTTTAATTGACCACACAACTCTACCTCTCCCCCAAAGTACACGCATGCATTGAGTTTAATTGAGAAGCCTTTCTTGTGATCATTTCTTGGAATATTTTCATGATTAACAAGAAACTCACTAATAACCTCATCGTTCTGAAATACGTCAATTGAAACATGTTGTTTTTAGTCCCAATTCATGAGTGATGGGTAAATGATTTTTAGTGTCTGAGTTATATGGGATACAAAAAGGGTTATGGTTAGAATAGCCCGTTAGAAAACAGGGTTTCGAGAGGCAAGTTCTTCGTAAAGACTACATGAGGAATTTATTTCACTTTCACCTTCAGACGGACTATCTTCACATTCAAAAGAGGTGTCATTTATCTTAGAGGAGTGAGATTCATATAGATTTAAAAAAATGGCATACTTACCCATTATACGACAAGGTATTGGAAGGGATTCCAGTATACCTTGCTCATTAGAGTCGTAACTATATCTTTTATATCCCATAGTAACCATCATTTGATTGGGGATAACATACTTAGCTGAATGGTAGTATATAGCCATTCCATCATCTTTAGGATTAAATATAATATCTTTGATTATCCTTTCATCTTCAAATGACCCGCATGGAGTGAAAGCGTAAAAAGGGAAATTCTCCCTCGATCTTTGAAATTTGTAACACAACCTATCATGTGCTTTGGTTGATAAGGGAATGTTATAAACTAGAAGGGACTGCTAAAGATCATACTCTCCACAATCACTTGATCTAACCTTCATTACACATTCATCAAAAGGATTTTTAACGTGGAAGCACCATCTCCATTGGGAGACAAGGAATCGGATCTACTTGGGTAAAGCGAGGGCCTTTGATTGAATAGGAACATTGATCTCTGTAGAAGGACACTCATAGATGGTGGGGAAATATCTTGATAATGCTCTCTAATGAGAAAATGATTAGGGATCTCCCTATATTGTAACGTTATATCCTTTATGATGTAACTTTAAAAATTGATGATACATTGAAGGTATGACTTATATGATAAGAATCCTTGGGTGACAAAGCAATATGTTATAAGGGAGCTCTAAGTCCAAGACATGGAAATTTGTATCATGGTTTATAATACCTACTTCTAGTGAGAAAGTGATCATACCATATTATTTTCATTCTTCATTGGAATACACCTTTATGGTGTTGACCAATGTTTTTAGATAAGCTTTTACTCGCACCCTATTTTTCAAACTAGTTTAAGATTAAAAATATTAATATTCGTTCCACCATCCGAATCACTCTTTTGACCTTATAATGTTTGATTATTACTTCAATATGTAAGGGTAGGATATGGGATGGGTTTTCTTCTAGGATTTCTTGTGGGGATGAAGGTTATGTGTTCTAAAGGAGTGATTTTTTCTACCATTTCTTACAAGTGTGTTGGGTCTAGATCAACAGACAATCATGATCCCTATAAGGTTTTGCAAAGGATATCCTTATGAACGTTAGAAATCTTAAGAAGGTCTAAGATTGAAATATTTTTGCGGTTTTCTCTAATTGATATAATATGTCATAATGAATCTCTTGAGGAGGAGTGGGAGGACGTTCTAAGATAACATGGCTATCTCATCTCAATGACATGGGGCAATGCCTTGATATGATCTTAATCATGTTGATATTCTCGACAAGTGAATCAACACAATTTATTAAGGCATAAAAATGCTTTGTCTTTGATACATAATTGGTACTCTTATTTTTAGATGAATTTCAGGATCTTGCATTTAATTTCCTTTTTGCTTGGGGAATGGTTCTTTAAAAATCCCCATGTTTGTGTTTGGAGATTTGGTAGGGGTGGAAGAATCTATTTCTACATCACCACTATCGATTAAGTCATGAATGTAATGCTTTAATTTCAAGCACTTGTCGTTTTGTGACCCTTGACGTGGTGAAATATAAAAACTCATTTTCCCTAAACCATGATGGCTTAGGTATGTCATCCCCGTAAGGTGTTGTTTCAGGGTGTCGAGCCATGTTGACGGCCTCTAATTTTTTTAGTATTGACAATATTGAGTTAAATAAAGGGGTGAAAGCATGACATTTGTACTCTTTAGGCATAGTTCCTTTTGTAGGTTTCAAAGGAGTTGTGTTTTGAACGTGTTGAACTTAATTAGAGTTTATTATTCCATCATCAACAACATTTTCTTCATTATTAGGAACAAACTATGTCTTTTCTCAAGTTTTGGAATTGTTATGATCATGTGAAAATGGTTTTAGGGTTCCTCTACCTTACAATGATTTCTCGATTTTACTCCCCTTTTCAATCACCTCTTTGATTGTGTTACCACAATGCATTTTCAAGTGGAACATATTGTTAGGTTGTAGGTTGGGAACGAATATAATAATTATCTACTTTTCATGTATGGATCAAGGAAGTGGAAAGCTAACCCTTTCCATCATTGTAGAAAGCAACAAAGTTTTCGCTATTTCATTGTTTTACATAGCATAGATCTAGCAGGGTGACATCACTCTCTATATTAAAATATAAGTGATGTAAAAAAAATTCCTCTAATTTCGGCCATGTAGATATAGATCCCTTGGGGATTTGTAAAAATCACTCTAGCGCATGTCCTCGTAAACTCCATGGGAAGAGGCAAATATGATAGTTTTCACTATACATGACCTCTTAACACGACATATAGAAGTATTTGATATGATCTCGGGGGTAACCTTTTCCCTTATATTTATTAAGGTTCAAAAAATAAAAATGTCATGGCAAAGGTACTTATATTATGGCTCTATCAAATGGATAAGGGCATAATTCATCGAATTGGTACTTCTTATTTTTACCAAATTTTCCTTCTTACAATGCTATAAGGGCATTCTTCATGGTGGACCACTCTTGATTGAAGATTTAGTCTTGTGTGGGTGGCATAGGCCTATAATAAGGGTTAAAGCTAGGTGTATTCCCAACCTTATTACGTGTAAAAAATTCCTCATAGGGGTATTTTCGTGTCTCTCAATGACAAGTATTTGTTTGGAACTCATGGTACAAAGATTTAGGTTTAGCCTTTGGTATAGCTTGTTTTAAATTTTTGGTTGTTCCTTGTTTACAAGCTAGCGCAAACTTGCCACCGATGACAAAGAGCTTGTACCTATTTCTCTAAGGTTACCTCTCGAGTGGGTATTTCGTTCAATATTCATGTGGAGAATGTTTCTCATGATGAGCATGTTCCTTATGGTATTCAAAATGTACTCTAAAAATAGGTATATGATAGTCTTCGTCATTTTCAAAAGGTATTTTCTCATCATTCTATCATCTAGAAGTAGAAGCATGACCTAGGTTTAATATTTCAATGATATGGAAATAAGAACGATCTATTTATTCTTCTCTGGGAACCATGTTTGCAATAATAGAACGGTCTAATGTAGAAGGTTATCGTGCTCCTAGTTCTATGAAATGTAAAAGGACCTTGTGTTTATTTTTAAATAAGTAATCGTTAACGTGGGGTGGATGAATTTCCATGTCTGCAAGATGAGAATTCTCATCACCTCCACTATGATCAATCATTACATTATCCTCCAAAAGTGGTTTTTCACTTCCAAAGGGATAATTTCCTAACTTTTGATAACCCATTATTTTAATAGGGGGAATAACGTGAAATATTTTACTAAGGTTTAATAATAGGGACCCTCGGTAAATTTTTGTAGTGTAACGACACTAAGTCGCTATAAATAATTGTGACTATAAAATCATCACGAATCTAACAGGTCAATATGAATCCAAGGATACCAAAGAATAAAGAATGATCTAACCTAACAAGGTAATGTTTGATGAGAAATGTCTAGGATAATATAGTGATGTACAAAAATCAAATTCATCAAAATAAATGTTTACTCCCTACAGTTTGCAAAGTAGGTTGAAATCAAATAGTGACAATACAATATCACCACTTAGTCCAAGTTTGAAATAAACAAGACCTAAATTCTAAGAAATTAATGACGCGATCCTCTAACAAGGTATACTAAAACTAATTTTGGACACAAACAAAGTCTAAGTATTTTAAAATAGAAGTTAGCAATTTAAGTAGCGTATGACACTCTTTAGACTCGTAAAGAAATATTTATAATGAAAGAAATATTTGTATTATGAAAATGGTGTTATAGTGATATAGACAACATAACGTCAATAATAAAAAAAAGAAAGGAAATGTTTAAGATCAAAGACCTATCCTAAGTATGTCAAGAAGTTATTATGTGTGAGAGCAACGTAATAATATAATTTAGAGACTTAGATCAAATTTCACAATGGAAAAAAGACATAAGTATCACAATTATATGGCTATAATGTGGGAAGCCTAACAAATCAAAGGGAGATAATGATGATATCACCTAAATACAATGATAATTAGTCTCAATATGGATTTGAGACAAAGGGCTCTTAGAACATAAAGAAGTACCATTCACACTTTTAACACTTGCATTCCAACATTACAACCTAGTCATGAATGTAAACTACAAAATCGGTGGAAATGATTATTTCTTGTGGTATCCGCATATGTTATTATTATTTTTTCCCAAATGGGCAACAAGAATACAAAGGTGTAAAACAAGTGTTGATGAATCAAACTAAGTGTCACATCGGCAAGGTTTTGCCTTATCTTACGATAAGTGAAAAACTAAGACAAAGTAACATGTCGTAGGTCTCATGATGAGTAACATGTAGTTTCAACTTCAAGGACTCTTCCTTTGTTCGAATAACAAGTTTTATACTGCAAAAAATTTGTCACATTGTGAGACCTCTATAGAACATGATTTCTAAGTCAAATATGCTCCAAGACACAAGAGTCCTATTATTTATCTCTCTAGGTATCACATGTCACTTCCGCAGGTTGGTTTTCCAATAAAATCACACTTACTAATCTTGGAATATCTCATCTTTACTTTACCCCTTTAATACAATGAGCAATAGATGTATTCATTGTATTTTCATTGGGGTCACAATGGAAATAACTTTGACTCTAATCTCACCAAGGCATGTTAATTAATTGGAAAGTGGATCACTTTCTCATTTCATTGACAAGGTTGCCTCTTGTGTGAACTAATTCAAGGTTCCTAGGAGCATTCCTCTTGTTATCATTAGGCATATGCGAAAGCAAGTTTTTCCTAGTTAAGCGAGACAAATCGTAGCTCTTAATAGAAACCTGCAATATAGTGTGATGCATGATGTGTAGTGTATTTTCTTATCTTTTGAATTAAGCAATTTGTTTTTGACCACCTTTGGCAACCTTAAACACACATGAATGTTATAATTTGGTTTGAAGAGAGTTCTCCTTTCTTTAGAAACCATTAGGTTCTACATACAAATGGTTGGTAGTTATCCAAAAAAAGATCTACAATATCATTTAAAAGAGGATTTAATGTGGCTTAAGGTTTTCAAGATCGTCCAAGGATGCAAGAGAAGAGCATACAAAACAATTAATCTAGCTAGATAACAATGGGAAGATTATAAATCTAGATTCCTTCCCGATTAATCCGAGTAATTTTTAGTGAAAAAATAAAGTTTCTTTTGATTCTCAAGATCACACAAGGTGCAAGAGAAGAGCATATAAAACCTTTATCCTTAGTTATTCATCAAATGAAAATATCTTAAACCAAAAGAATCATATACATGCCAAAAATGAAATTTTATTCCGTTAAGCATAAAAATGACTAATGAATTTTCCCACTTACTCTAATGTCTATCAAAAGAAGGTTTAAGGATGCTTTAGTGTCTCAAGAACATGCAAAGTGCAAGAAAATATCATACAAAACCCTATTCCAAACTCATATAAAGTATGAAAATCAAGTTAATTCATCAAACCATAATCCAATTTGTTAGAAAATATACTATAAATATAAAAAAATGTAAATAAAAATAGGTAAAAACCGTAGAAAAATTAAAAGAGAACAGAGAAACAACAATTAAAACTTTGAAACTTGAGTCAATTTTACCTCGTGAGAGTAGCAACACGCATCATAACATAGTAGCACATCCTCGAGAGTATCATTGCGCACTTTTTACCAACAAAGTTTCTTTAATGGAAGAAGCATGCCTCTGTCAAAATCACACGGTCAAATTGTGTAGGTGAAGAAAGTGAGGTGTCGGTGCACACTTTGAAACACTAATGCGACTTATACACAGAGGGAAAAACTTTAATGAAATGTAGGCGAGTCAAGTGAAGTGTAGATGTATCCAATGAATAATAGGCATGGTATTTAGAGTGTGAGTGATCCCCTTGAACGTGAGTGTGTACCTTCCTCCGGTGGTCAAAACATGGGTTTTGACAAGAAAAATTTGAAAAAGATGAAATATTTGACTTCCTTCTATAATTTTGACACCACTTTACCTCATTAGATCTTGTAAAGAACATAAAAATGCAACATCCACCACTAATGTAGTTGTTTCAACTATATAAATTGAAAATTGATCTACGAAACATTGAACTTTACTCTAAAAAGCTTTAAGGACTAATCTCGAAGCTTGAATCTATTCTAGAAATCTTGAAGCTAATCTACAAAACTTGAAAGTAATCTAGAAAGATTGAAATTAATCTAGAAAACTTGAAGTAAATCTAGAAATATTGAAACTAAAAACTTTTAAAATAACTTAATAATATTTTTAAAAATGAATTGAATGGGGTATGGTCCCACCGGTCATGCAAACGAGAACTACTAAAAGTTCAAGAAAAGATAAACTAGCAAGAATAACACCACATAGTCTATTAACAAATGCTTTATGAATCTAAGAATAGTTACATCAATGATAAAAGATTAATGGAATGATTGAAACAACTACTTTGATATAAATAAATCCTAGCTAAAGAATGCCTACTTAGTATGAATTGCTAAGTACAAAATACCTAATTAGATGTAGGAGGAAATCCAATTCGGTTTGATGCTTTACTTCAAGAGAGGTGAGATGGTATCTCCACCAATGTCTACAAGATCATATTGAATACCCATCTACTAACCTCATTGAAGATTGGAGGAAAATATTGAGCTTAGCTCTTAATAATATTTGTTATAAGATATGCAATTCAAAGCATGGTGTCCTTTTTATAGTTTTTCCTTTGAGAAAAACTTGCATCTTGGTTCATGTGCGACTAAAATCATAAAGTAGATTAAATTTTTCTAATCATGATTAAGGATTTCTAATCATGACTAGCGAATTAACAAGTGATTAGGATGCGAGGAGCCTTAATCAACTACTTAGGGCCAATTAGGAGGCTAAGATAAGCTTTTGAAGCCATCCGAGATGTTGTGTAGGGAAGTGGGGCAATTTGAATGGTTGGAAGGAGGGGTTAAAGCCAATAATAGTGTTTAATGACTTGAAAAAAGATAAAATAAGCTTAATTAACTAATAATTGCTAATTGTGTGTTTGAAAGAGGAGTTTGACTTACGATGTGTTGTAAATTGGCATCCTAAATGTGAAAGAGGCTATATAATCAAAAAATTGTTGTTAATTAATCAAAATGACAAGAAAAGTTAGTTAATTATTTCAAATCACTAATTATAACAGAAATGGTAAGAATTAGAGTGATTAATGTGCTTTTAGCAATAAGATTTCAAAAGCATAATTAAGGTGTCTACACAAAGTACAAAATTTTTATCCTAGCGGTGGCAAAGATCAAAGTTGAAAAAAAATTAAGAGCTTAGCATTTGCCATGCATCATTCACATGAAACCAATTATTACACTAAATTAAGTTTTGTACTACATGAATTCTTAATGTTTTAAACCTCACCTAATTATGATTTGTTTATTTTTGAGTTTATTACATTGCGGTCTTTCAAAATTCCATTTTAAATTAATTAGTACTTATTGTAGGGAATGGATTAGCATCTAAGTAATTTGAAAATAACTTTCAACTAAAAAGCATTATAAATGAGCTTAGTGTTTGCTAGGTAGTTTCAAATATAAAACTTGATTTGAAATATATGTGTTTCATTCATTTAGAATTATACGGGATTATATGTCTTTAAAATATATTAATATGAAATTTTGGTCTTAGAAATACTTAATTCTTAGGTAAAGCTTGCAGAGGATTTCAAATACAAATTTTGCTCTTAATGATCACTATAGTTGGGTGAAAATAAATCAAACCTATTTAATCAGTGATATAATAAATGGACTTATAGATGATAATACAAAGCCAAAGGATGTAATTACGTTTACTTAGACATATAATTTCTACATTTTTTTCTTAAAGGGTCAAGCCTTACCTATATCTCATTAGTTTGATGTTGAGATGTCTATACATATCTTTAATTATTTATAATTGTATCATATTAGCTAGCCTATCCATGGTGGATCCAAGTGTTTTACTACATAGTCTCGAGACGGATAAGCCATATGTAGTTCTTATAATATATATCTCTTTTTATATTTATATAAATGTATACATTATTTTACTTGATATATGTAGAGAAAATATAATGAATTTATTTAGAGCTTAGCGAACTATGTGTATAGTGGAAACTTCGTAGCCCACATGATTATATAGCTTAGACGTATTATACGAGATAAAACATAAAGATTTTATTTAGACCTTATTTTCATTTAGGGTTCTCCACAAAATTTAAATGGACAACATAATACTTTAAGTAAGGAATGGCTTAGCGGTTGCTAGGTAATTTGAATATAGCATTCAAATAACCAATAATAGTAGAGGATATTATTGATCGCTAGGAATTTTCTTTTATAAAACCCAATGTTACATTTGTGTGTTGCATACATTTGGCATTATATAACATTATATCTCTTTTACAAATCAAAATAAAAAATATATAGATTATTGGTCGCTAGGCAATGGCTAGAGAATATATAAAATACACATTTTAAGGATATTGCTTTTGGTAGGCATATATTCATCCTACGGAACCATATTTATATTAGTGAAAAAATGAAGTCTTAAAGGACATAGAGGTTTGTACTTAGGAAAAATGTTAAATATTAACAAAGATCTCGAGGGAACTCGAGAACATCACGATGATCAAATCATGATGTGTATGAGTAAACTATAAACTTTTTAGTCATAACATTTTTTTCATGTCTACGTAGAGCTCTTTTTATTAAGGGTAAAAATGGTTCAACGGTCATTCCCTGTTATAAAAATTACAAATGGAGACAAAAATTTTAACAACGAGGAACTCATATGGATTCCTCTACCAATGGTAGAGAAGGAAAACTAAAAACCAACCAAAAAAACAACACAACTAATCAAAAAAGTAAATAAAATAGAAACTATCCATGAGAATCCTTGTCATGGATTATAGATGTATCTTAAGGGATTCATTTATAATTTTCCCTTTCTCCCTTCTATTCACAAAGTAGACCAACCATCACCGGTGTTAAGATTTTTATTTCTTTTTATGGGAACTGGTATGAAAATTTCTATACTATTTATATCTACCGGGTTTTGGATCTCTAAGTTACCAAGAGGAATGGAATTAGTCCCAATCTTAGAGCTAGGGGGTGGATACTTCTCTCTTTGGGGTAGAGGAATTGGTAACCACATCTTCCTCATTCTTGGGTCCATCTTGAGATTCACTATCCAAGTGTCTCACAATGATTAGGTGGCTAGGATCAACATTATTCCACCAAGAAATATTACTACCGATAAGTTTCTTCCCATAATTGCATTCCATGGCTAAGTGACCAAGGGAAAATAAGGTTTGACATCTGAAGGGGAAACCTTCATAGTCTATGTTTTGAATCCAGATTATTTCCTCGAGCTTCAAATAAATGGAAGATGGAAAATCCACCAAGTGCTCATTTCGACCAAGATACGGGCATACGTAGTAAAATCATATAATGTCTTCTTTTTTTTAATAGCCGGGGTTTTATGGAGAGAATCCTAATGTAAATTAAACATTTCTCATCCCAAAAATTGAGATGTAAATATGGAAAATGAATCCAAACATGTTTGACTTGGAAAGTTTTAGTTACATGATTAAAAAGGGGGAACCATGGCTTCATAAAGAAAGTGGAATTTGTAATGTGAAGGGATTTATTTTGTATAAAAATTTATTTTTCTTAGTAGTGAAGGTGATCTTGAATTGTAACTCCTATTTAACCATTAAAATTTTAAAAGTAGAGAAATTGTCATGAAGAGAAAACCTTTCTAATCTGCTACTTTTTTTTATCATTTTCTCCATATAAACATTGTATAATGAATTTAAACATAATGACCACACTCTTTGTAGTGTTAGTATGAAAATAAAGGTTCTTAACCCTTTGTATAATATCCTTAGTCATCGTATATATTTATTCCCGAGATATTCCTTACACGTCCACCTCCCACTAAAATAAAATAAGGAATAAATTCCGTTAACTAACTTACCTCAATATCCATAGAATGTAAGAGTATTCTGGGCTCTTATCAAGATATTTAGAAAATAAATTTTAATCATATTTATTAAAGTCAGACTACGAAAAATCAACTTTGTCATCTTATAATTATTAGTGTCAAGATATCATTACTTTTTTAGTGAAAACACATACGACCTATAATTTGAGTCGGTAAGTGATGCATGTGTATTTTCAACTCTTCTCAATGATAAAATATTCAAAATCATCTTTATCTAAGTACGATTGAGTTCTCAAATTACATGGTTTATGCTTCTCTGATTAACTGTGTTGTAAGTAGGAACCTCCACAAAATGAACCTTTTGTAGTTTATCCTTCACTATCACACATATGTCTTTAGAAATAAACATTTCCCATAGTTTCCTTGTGTTTAAACATATTGTTGTAAACAAGCAAACAATTACTTACCTTTGTTGGAAATATTGTCATTGATGTATCTGGTTAATGGAATCATGTAACGGAAGTGATGGAACTACCGACGATGTTGATGGAAATGGAAGAAAGTAATGGAAATAACCAACAAGAAAAGAAGGGTACAAAATGAAAGTTTAAATACATGAAAATAAGTAGTTTTCATAACGATTATAAGGGTATAAGTGAGAAATACATAGATATACATAGGAGAGAGATGTCAATATTTTAAGGTGTTGGTTCTCGTCTTGATCTTGTACCATTTTCCCTGATTTTCCTATGATATGCGTGTTATGAAATATTTTATCTCTCGATGTGGATGTTTTGAAGCTTTTACCTCCATTTGAATGCCTTGAATTGTTCACAACATCTATTGTCATGCCCCTTTTTGAATAAGTCTCTCGAGTTTTCCTATTTTTCCCCGATTTCTTCAAAATCCGTGGGCTCTACTATTTTTCCTATTTTTCCCCGACCATGGAAGCTCGAGAATGATCAATTTATATTTGTATTCCTTTGAAAATCAAAATCCATGGTCGAAAGATTCTTGGAACCATGATTCACTTGGTTTTGTTTCAAAAATTTCATCCTAAGCGAAAAATTAGATTCTGGGAATGAATGCTGAATTTATTTGTTTTTTACAAACTAGCGGGCGTCTTTTTCTTGTCAAAATTATTTCTTAGAATTCGGAGGTCACGTGGCTTATTTTTGTTGGTCAAGGGATGGCGAGCAAATGTTTTAACTTGTCACTTTTTGCTTTTTTGGCAAAAAGGCAAGTTTTGTCCCGTAGCTCTACTCAATTCTTATTGGTTCTTTTGGTAGTTATGTGGATTCTTCTAATTGGATGAGGTGCGGTAGGTTTTTTTACAAACTTGTTCTTTTTGCAACTTTATAAAAAAGTTTGAACTTTCCCCATGGCCCCCAAAGCACCGATTAAAGAAAAATTTAAGTGGCAGGAAAAATTCTTACTTTGACCCCAAAGAAGGACACGTGGAAAAGTTAAAAGCGAGATATGGGCCTTCGAAGAAAGTTGGATATTTTTCCCTTTTGTAAAAATGGATTAAATATTCTAAAATGGTATCACGCCCCGCTAAATCATATTGAAGTCTTATAAGGTTCTTGAAGATGCACCATTAAGACGAGTGGCAATTTGAAAAGTCAAGAGGCGAGGAGGCGGGCCATTGGGGGCAACTTGGATTTTTTGCCACTTGTTATTCAAAAGATTAAAATCATCAAAATGACCTATGGTCCCAATAGAGAATAGTCAAAATTTTCTCCAGTCAATGACAGAGGTGCGGACTTTCGGGGGAAAATTACAAAAATTTCCTTTTATGGGAAAAGGAGTTAGAAGTGTGAAAGGAAGCATGGTTCCGTTGGGACCCATATAAGAAACTAGAAGAAAAAGGGTGCAGCTATGGGGAAAACTTGGAAAATTTTCACTTTTCCAAAAAAAGGTGAAATAGTAAATTTTAGCCTCGGTTTCTTTGGGACCCACATTGGGACACATGTCAAGCCCATTTTTCAAAGGTGGAGGGACGAAGAAAATTAAGAAATTTTGTATTTTTTCCAAATAGTGTAAAAGGTAAAATGGAACCCTGGGGTGTCTTAACTTGGATCTCCCGGGTGGGCCAGTCCAGATTGAAAAGAGATATCAACGGCAACTCTGATCTCGTATCTGATTTTCTACCATTTCTACTCCAAATCTCCTGGGGATGTGAATTTTTATGGTTTTTATCATTTCTTGGAGTCTCCTACACGTAAAATGAAGAGGAACATTAATTTGGTATCCTAGTTAGGTGGGAAAAATCTGAAGACGTCTTTTTCCATCAAGACGTGATCTGACCATTGGCTTCAATCTGATTTTCAATTTTCTTTCTTTAGCGCGTAAAGAACCATATTTGATAGATTGGAGGAGGAAGTAGTTGGCATGCGAGATGAAGAATGACTTACTAGGTGAATAATTGAGTGCTAAAAATATTTGAAGAGATTTTCCTCTCGCACACCCGACAACTTTTTCGCAAATCTAATTCTCGGGAGTCTCAACATCCAATGGTGCTTTGAATGTCTCTTGTTTTGGGGAAAAATTTGTTATAATTGAAGTAGTATAAATTACATGAATTTATCGTGCAAATGGTTGGATAGTTAGAGGTCGTGGACTGATCTTTCTAAAAGAAAAGCTCTATAGAACCTATCCTTCGAAAAACCATCTGAAGAAACTTGTTTTTCTCCTTTGTGTTAAATTTTATCATGTCAAGGTGGTTGTTAGTGTAAATCCATTGACAAGCTCTGAGATTGTTCTAAAACCTTCCCTGCTATTTGATAAATTTAATCAAATTTGAGTTAATCTACGTTATTTTTGGGTAAAATTTGTGTTTGCTTCTTTTTTGAATGTCCTGTAAGTAGTTTTCTTATTCCCATTGCAATCTTACATTGAAATATTTGCGAATCACACAAGATATTATCCTTGTGATAGTTTGGTGGAATTTGTAATTTAATTTATCTGAAGATATTTCATTTGATAGTGAAATAAACAAATTTAAAATCATTATGACTCCTAACATGGCTATAAGATTTTTTGTTAGCCTTTGAGGGTATCTTAGGCATAATGAAATAGAGGTTGATAATGTTTAGTTAAGTTTTCTAATTTGAGCCTTCATTTTGGATCCTTGAAGTTTGTGTGAAAAGTGCTGATTTGGGCCTCTATTGAAGCACATATTCTAGTTAAAGGAACATCCTAGCTATCTCAAAGCATTCTTTGTTCAAGCTCCCATTTTGTAAAAATTCTCAAGGATCCGGTGAATCAAGTTCATTTTTTCCTTAGATCCCACCAAAAACTCATTTAAAAACAACCGATCATACCCATACTACCCCTGTTTTCCCTATGTGTATACAAATGCATAATCTTTACTACTAAAACATGCGAAAACAATTAGGATTTCATTGTCTTTAGTGTCCTGAACCTTGTTTAGAAAATATCTCCATTATCTAGAATGACAACTCGTGAGAGTTAGGTTTTCTTGCATTGATCATATTTTCTTCAAGGTCTTCTTAATAACTTTGGATGGAAGGATATCTCCATCTCCTCCACAAACAATAGGCTATGAAAAGGGTCCTCTCACCCGGTTGAAAGGAACAACCATAAAGTAGTGAGGATAGGTCAAATCCTCTTGAGGGTGCTACCCATTTCTCCACATCCGGTTGACAATAAATAGCAAGCTACATTTCATCCCCGCCTATAAAATGACACACTACATGCTCTACTTGTCTTAACTTGTGAGGGAGAATAAACATAGGTACAACACCCGATTGGCGTTCTTTGGCGACATAGTGGTTACAGCCATATTCATATTGGACCCTAGTGAACACTTCTTATATGCTCTAACTCGCTAATACATTTTTTCAAACATCATCTTCTGTTTGGACTGTAAGAAGTATTCAAAGTTACAAGTGCTGTGTGTAATTATTTCAGTTTCCACACCTATTGCACTAGCTTTCATTGATAAATATGGGTAAAGAAAATTCAAATCATCCCATTTCCAGTTTCTAGTATTGACAGACATTTGATAGATCATATTTTAGTGCATTTTCACAACTAATGTGGAAAACCTTAGTGATGAATCCTTGTTGATCTGATTCTTAATGAGTACCAGTGTCTTAACCTCTATCAAGTGAGATTTTTACTAATATTTGCAAAGTTTGGAAGGAAGAAGATCTTTCTTTGCTAGGGATCCTACTAGGACATTATTTCCAGAGCTAGGAAAAACAAATTTAGAAGGAAGAAAATCCTGGAGAGTTGTTGGAGATCAACAGACAAGAAAAGGGATCTCCATTGATGAAAGTGATCGGCCTATCATTGAAGACTAGCATTCAAGTACTTCTAAATCAGGTAGCCTCTTTGTGGAATTGAACTCTCCAACTAGAGAGGGGCCTTCATTTGAATTTGAAATTTTTGTTCTCATTCTTCCCCTTTCTTTTCAAAAGTTGATAGGGTTTTCCAAGAAACAAGTCCTTTAGGGGATATCCATTTTACAATTTATACTCCTATGTTTCAAAGACCCTCTGCCCCTTATTAATTTGTCTCCCCTCCAGGGTCACCTCCTCAAAACAACATGGCCCCACCCAAACCTCCATTTGTTGTAAACACCTTTGGTCCTATAAATTTTATAAGGATGGTTGGTTATCCGAATGCAATTTCCTAGGATGTAAGAAATAGATTACCAAAGTTCCAAGAAAACAATGCTATAACTGGTGATCAACATTTAAAGCTTTTTATCAATACGATGAAAGACTTTGAGAATGAATATGAAGATGTATATATCAAATTGTTTATCCATACTTTGGAAGAGGATGCAAGGGACTGGTATAAAGCTTTGCTAGATAATTCCATTGATTCTTGGATAGATATGAACAATTCATTTAGATTGTAGTATGGTGATAGAACTGACCCTAGGTTTCTTCTATCAGAATTGGAAAACATTAAGAAGAATCCTAATGAGTCAAGATATGATTTCAACACAAGGCTTAACAAGACCTTGAGGAGATTTCCTATTAGCATAAGGCCATGTAATGAACCATGTTTGATCAAATATTAAGATGCATTTGATAAAAAAAAGTTGTTTACTACTTGAGGGGCAAAAACCCTACTAGTTTTAGGCATGACTTCACCATGGCTTTGCAAATTGAGAAAACATCAAGGAAATTAGAAAGCCTAAAAAGAGGGAGGGCATAAAACTAATTAACTGGAAAATCCTCAAACAAGTAAGGCTATTGATTTGGAGGAAGTTGTGAAAATTTTGGCAAGGGATGTCAAAGAAATATCATACAAATTATCCTGGGAAGAAAAAGGAATTGAGTAGATTTCACAAGGTCAAAGCACAAGCAACAAGGCCAAGACATGTTTAAAAATCATCACGAAATGATAAGAGATCTGATGACAGAGGCAAGGGACTTGTTGTATTTGGAAATAAATAGTCCCGCATCGGGAAAACATAATGGTTCATGATCCTTTAGCTGTCATAGTTGCTTATTATGGAGGAGACACATGTCATTGATTAGTGCGACAAATGTTTCATGCCCCATGCTCAATGCGAGGAAGATTAGAAAGAAGAAGAATAATCTGATGATGATAATGATGATGATGTTTGCAAGATGGGTTGCTCCACGAGCTCACAAAAAGGAGAAACTTCAACTAAGGTAATAAGTGCTAGAACTGCTTATTTTTGGGATTGCATCCACCGGGTACCTATTATTCCTCCCTCTCATACTTAAAAGTAGATACTATACAAGATTTTGAATTACCCAATAATGACTTTGAATATTTAAGAGCTTTAATGATAAAGAAGTATGATGGAGGAATCCCATCTGAGGAGGACAAGAAGTTGTTGATGAACATTGTTTTTGCCCAAGAGAAGGAGTATAACACAAGAAGTAGGGTTTTCAAAGGTACAGGGTCTCAGGCTAAGCCAAAAATCCATTGATTTCAAATATTACTAAAGAGGATCCTAAGAAAGATGCATCTGCTAAGGGCCTTGTTGTCCCAAAAAAAAACTCATACCCCTCCTCATGCCCAAGCTATCAAAAATCCTATGTCATCTAATGAGTGTATCAACCTTCCTTCCAATGCTACCTTGCAAAATTTTGTCCCTTATGATATTGCCCAAGTCTTGAGTCAGATCAAGATCTCAGTTCCAATTGTTGAGTTGCTTAGGATTCCTGAGCACAAAAAAAGGGATTTTGAGTATTTGGGGCTGAAAGAGGAGAAGACTGCCCTAGGTAGAAATATAAACATTATGGAGACTCCACCAGTCATTAAAGAGTTAAAGACACCACCATTGTTGGAGGAACTAAGTGAACCACCTCAAGTTTATTTGGGGACATCCTTAGTGGAGTCTCATCTAAATGTGGATCCATTCTTCACCACTCTGATCATTAAATACAGATTGCTATACAATTTTATGTTTGAATCAGGGGCATCATGTAATGTTATGCCTCTAGAAGTCATGAATGAGGTGGATATCAAAGTAATAGCAGCATATTAGAAGTGTAATGCTATGGACTACATAGAAGTGCTAGTGGTGGGATGTGTGAAAGGTCTAGTGGTGTAACTTGCATCTTACCCAGGTAAAAACCTGATGGTTGATGTTGTTATTGTTGATTGCCCAGCCAAGTGGGGTATGTTGTTATCTAGAAAATGGGCTTCCAAAGTGTTGGTGGGAGTGTTTGAATGGACATGTCCTATGCTACCATCCCAATTGAGGGAAGCCTTGTTAGGTTGTATGGAGAAAAGAAGATGTTGCACCTTATTAAAGATCCTAACAATGCATCTTATGAAGTATTGTACACAAGTGTTGATGCTGATAACTTTGTAGGATTTATTGATGGAAAAGAGCACAAGATAGAAGAATGCAAATTTCTTCAACAAGCGAGCTCTCCTTGGGCTTTATTTTTGATGGACCTTGCTCCAAGTTTGGAAATGGTGCTAGTGTTGTTCTGATCTCTCCAGGCTAGGAAGAGTTTGTCTTTTCCTTCAAAGTCAACTTTGAGTGCACTAATAACATTGTTGAGTGAGGCACTATTGTTAGGTTTGAAGATTGCTTGAAATATGGTGTTAAAGACATCATTGTCAAAGGAGATTCAAAATTAATTGTAAAGCAAGTCAAAAAACTGTATGCCACAAAAAATCAACAAATGAAACAATACAAGAATGTAGTTTGGGAGCTCATTGAGATGTTTTATTCATTTAATATTGTGTATCATGATAGGAAGTTCAATGATTTGGCAGAGAAACTTGAAGTATTGGGATATCAATTTGATAATTGTACAATATCCCCATATTGTGAATATGATGTTGAGGTGTTAACTAGGTCGTCAGTACTGACAACATTAAACATTGGCAAGTTTTTGATGATGATGCTCAGGTTAGAATATTTCTACAGAACAAAGGGGAATTTTTTAATCAAAGTATTGATTAGGAGCTAATAGTGTTCATAGTAGAGGGTAAAGAAACCTTGTTTGGCAAAGGCATCATCCAATTAAAGACTAATACCATTCCTAGAGGGTTGGTTACTCTTGAATCCAACTTTGATAATGTTGATCACAATATTAATAGAAGCATAACAACCTCAAGTGATATTAAGGAGCATGACGTTGGCACAAAGGAGAAAACTAGGAAGATCTGGTTAAGAAGCAATCTTAGCAAGGAGGAAAAATAGTTTTATATCCAATTGCTGAAAAATATGAAGATTGCATGGCTTAGACTTATTCTCGAATTAAAGGCATATAGAGAGGATCTGTTTCAACATGAGATTCTATTTTAATCTAGTGTAAAATCATTCGGTAGAAAGCAGAGGCCAATCAATCCACTTGCATCTCTTAAAATGCAAGAGGAATTGAATAAATTGAGGGATGAAGGGATTATTCAACCTACAAGGTATTCTTCTTGGGTTGCAAACCTAGTACTAGTTAGAAAGAATAATGGTGACATTAGGATATCTGTGGACTTTAGAAATCTAAATAGAGCATCAATGAAGGGTAATTATCCTTTACCAAACATGGAACACATGTTTCAGTTAATGACTAGTTTTGAGATGCTATCTACCCTAGATGGATTCTCTAGTTATAACCAAGTTGTTGTAAAGGAATCAAAAAGAATTAAGAAATCCTTTACCACCCCTTGGGGAACATATGTATATGTTAGGATTCCCTTTGGAATGATGAATGTTGTAGCATCCATTCGAGATCAATGGATTTTTCTTTGGCTAGTTACATCAATGATTTTATTGTTGTCTACCAAGATGATGTAACTATGTTCTCCAGAAAGAGAGGTGATCATTTGTAGCACTTGGAGAAAATGCTGATAAGATGTAGAGAATATGGCATTTAACTTAATATAAATAAGTGCCATTCCATAATATACGAAGAAAAAAATTGCTTGGTCACATTGTGTCACAAGGAGGGGAAATGATTTATCCGAAAGAGTAGAGGCCATCAAAGAAAGTCCCGAGTTCTAAGAACTAAGAAGGGGATTCAGTCCTTCTTTGGGTAGATAAAATTTATCGGGAGATTCATATAAAAATTTGTTGAGTTGACCATTCGAATAATTGGCATGCTAAAGAAGGACCAGTCATCAAATGGGAGGAGGATGCCATTCAAGATTTTAATGGGATTAAGGAGGCATTAAAGCATGCCCGTGTTTTAGCAGCTCCAGATTATAAGAAGCCTCTCTAAATGTTTTCTTCTACTTCAGAGAACACTATTGCATCTATCTTGTTGTAGAAAGATGATGAAGGGGATGAGAGGGTAATTTCCTTATTTAGTAAGGCATTGTAGGGGGTTGACACAAAATACACTATTATGAAGAAGCAAGAATTTTCCTTGGAAAAAGAAACAAAGGTTTTCAGGCCTTACATTTTGAGCTCTAAATTTTTTTCTTATGTTCCCCATACTATGGTGAAATACATATTATCGAGATGGAAGTATCAAGCAAAAAGATGCAAATGGGTGGACAAGTTGCAAGAATATGACATGGATATCCAAACCACAAAGTTGGTGAGAGGTTAGGGCTTGGCTAAGCTTATGGCTAAGAGCAACTTGCAAACTATTGAGGTAAATGAGGTAGAAGAAGGAAGGGTAGATGTTTTTGAAAAATTGATGAGTTCTGAGTGGTAAAAAGATGTAATTTTTATCTCAGACATCTATACTGCCTTGAGTATTTGAGTAAGAACTAGAAAAGAGATCTTAAGTTGGCTTCCCATAAATATGTCATTACCAATTATTGGTTAGCTTGAAAGAACCCTAAGGGATTTCTCTTAAGGTGCATTACTGAAGATGAATTCCCTAAGATAATTGCTGATCTCCATGGGGGAGTTTGTGGGGGGCATTTTATTGGAAGAGTCACAACACACAAGATCTTGAGGGCTGGTCAATGGTGGCTAACTCTCTTCAAGGATATAACTCTTCTAGTTAGAAGATGTGAGAGTTGTCGGCACTTCTTTGGAAGACCGAAAGCTTTAGATTCCCTTCCTTTACAACCTATATCAATTGAAGCCCCATTCAAGCAACGGGAATGGATTTCATTGGTGAGATTTTAGACCCTTCAAGTGATGGCCATAAGTGGATTCTTGTAGCCACTGATTACTTCTCCAAGTGGATGGAGGCAATCCCCACCAAAAGAGCAACATACCAGATTGTCATGGATTTTATGTTGAACCTATCATTTATAGATTTGAGGTGCTAGTTAAAATTGTTGTTGAAAATTCCATGAGCTTGAGCTAAAACTTTGGTGGAAATGTGCATAGAATACGGGACCAATTTGACATATGCCTCTAATTAAAATCCCCAAGGTAATGGACAAGTTGAGTCAAGTAATAAAAAATTTCTTAACATTATCGGAAGAACCTTGGAGCTGAACAAAAGAAAATGGGGTGAATAACTCAAGTTCATTGTTTGCACTTTGAGAGAATTACTTGTTAAAAGAGCCACTTGAAAAATTATATTTGAATTGGTGTATGACACTCAAGCTCTACTACCCCGTATAGGTAACTATCATCATATTAGTTAATTCAATAACTGGAAGATCAAGAAGTTAGTACATATTAGGCTCACATTAAACATATTGTTGAACTTGATGAAGAAAGGAGAGTATCTCACTAAAGGCATGTGAAGTTTAGAGAAAAATTGAAGAATTTATTTGACAAGAAGGTCCCTCCCAGAGCTTTCAACATTGGATATCTTGTGATATTGTGGGGTACCAGACATGAAGACAAGGGAAAGCATGGTAAATTTGATGCAATGTGGATGGGCCCTTACTCCATTGACATTTGGATTGGTGAGCATACCTTCTTCTTGAAATATTTGAATGGTGAATTTCTTGAATTTCCTGTTAATGGAAGGAACATAAAGCATTTCATGGATTGATTCCCCAGAATCAAGGTGAGCATCACTTGTATAGTGTACAACTTGTTGGTTACTTTCTATCTTTTGTGATTTTGTTCGTTCTAGTCCTCGGTGACTTGGTTTTGTTGGTTTCTTAGTTTGGTATTCGAGGATGGTTGTGGTTATTCTGATATGCTAGATTTTTCTTTGACTCCATTCCCTAATGGTATTTTCTTGGCACTTGGTCTACTAGTTGTTTTTGTGGCACTCGCAGGGAGTGCCCATCCCCGAGTCGGAGTTGGTGTTGGTGCTCATCTTGATCTCGCCCCATTTGCCTTGATTTTCCTCTAATCTGTGCTTGTTATGAAACATTTTATCTCTCGATGTGGATATTCTGAATATTTTACCTCTATTTGAATTCCTTGAATTGTTTGCAACATCCATTGTCATGCCCCTTTTTGAAGAAGTCTCCAAGTTTTCCCTATTTTTTCCCTAATTTCTTCAAAATCTGCGGGCTCTGCCATTTTTTCCTATTTTTCCCCAACCATGGAAGCTCAAGAATGATAAATTTATATTTGTATGCCTTTGAAAATCCAAATCCATGGTTGAAAGATGCTTGGAACCATGATTCACTTGGTTTTGTTTCAAAAATATTCATCCTTAGTGAAAAATCGATTCTTGGCATGAATGTTGAATTTTTATGTTTTTGATGGTCTGGTGGGCATCTTTTTCTTATCAAAATTATTCCTTAGCATTCAGCAATCACGTGGCTTCTTTTTGCTGGTCAGGGGACACCGCACAAATGTTTTAACTTGTCTCTTTTTACTTTTATGGAAAAATGACAAATTTTGTCTCATTGTTCTGCGTAATTTTGATTGGTTCTTTTGGTACTTATGTGGCCTCTTCTAATTGGATGAGGAGTGGTGGGTTTATTTTACGAACTTTTTATTTTTGGCTACTTTGGAAAAAAGTTTGAACTTTCCTGTGGCCCCACCAGCACCGCTTAAAGCAAAATTTAAGCAAAGAAGGAAAAGTCTTGCTTTGACCCCATGAGAAGGAAATGTGACAAAGTTAAAAGTAGAGATGCGGGTTTTCGGAAGTAAGTTAGATATTTTTCCATTTTGGAAAAATGGAGTAAATATTCAAAAATGGAAGTGCACCCCTGTCAAATCATATTAAAGCCTTATAAGGTTCTTAAATATGCGCCATTAAGACGCATGGCGGTTTGAAAAGTCGAGAGGTGGGGAGGCGGGCCATTGGGGGAAACTTGGATTTTTTTCCCGTTGTTATTCTAAATATTAAAATCATCAAAATGACCTACATGACCAACAGAGAATACTCAAAAGTTTCTCCAGTCAATGACAGATGTGCGGACTTTCGGGGGAAAATTGGAAAATTTTCCTTTTGTGGGAAAAGGAGTTAGAAGTGTAAATGGAAGCATGGTTCCATTAGGACCCACATCGAAAACTAGTAGCGAAAGGCGAGTCATGGGAAAACCATGGAAAGAATTCCCTTTTCCAAAAAGGAAGTTAAATAGTAGATTTTAGCATGCGGTTCCTTTGGGACCCACACTTTAGGGACATGTGTCAAGCCCATTTTTCAAAGGCGAGAGGGGTAGAGAAATTGAGAAATTTTACATTTTTTCCAAAAGGTGTAAAATTTAAAAGGGAATGTCTGGGCCCATCTTGACTTGGATTCCATGTGGATGGTCTAGATTCAAAAGAGATATCAATGGCAATCGTGCATCTCAGATCGATTTTCCACCATTTCGCTTGAAAGTTCCCGGGATGCAAATTTTTACTATTTTTAATCATTTCTTGAGTCTCCTACACTTAAAATGAAGAGGAACATTAATTACAGTATCTTGGTTGGGTGGGAAAAATATTAAGACATCTTTTTCCATAAAGACGTGATATGATAGTTGGTTTCGATCTGATTTTCATTTTTTTTTCCTTGGCATGCAAAGAACCATATTTGACAAATTGGAGGAGAAAGTAGTTAGCACGCGAGAGGAAGAATGACTTAGCAGGTGAAGAATTTAATGCTAGAAATATTTGGAGAGATTTTCCCTCTGCACACCTAAACACTTTTTTGTAAATCTGATTTTGGGATTCTCAACACGCAATGGTGCTTTTAATGTCTCTCGGTGTTGGGGGAAAACTCTATTGTAAATGAAGTATTATAAATTTCATGAATATTTCTTAAAATGGTTGGAGTGTTAGAGGTTGGGACTGATTTTTCTAAGACAAAACTTGATAATTATAGGAAATAAGGGATAAAATATGTGGAATAATCCCTCATAGAATCGCAACAGTAGAAACTAATATGTAGAAAATATTACAGATCTCAAATAAAAGTGCAGAATAAAATAACACAACACAAAGAGATAGTATTTAACGTGGTTCACCCAATTTGGGCTACGTCCATAAAGAATCACTTGCTCAGATTTTATTACAAGCCACCACTCTCTCAATACAATACCCAGATCCATTTGGAGCTATGCTCAACAAACTCTACAAAATTCACAGCTGAATTCAAAACACATCTGCAATGTTTTCATTATATCTACCATATGCACAAAACCATATAAATAGACAATTGCTTAAGTAGTTTTAAAAAATTGTTATCAAGACCATGGGCCAAAACCGTCCCACAAACTTATGGGTCAAAAAAACTGCCCATATGAGAAAATCATATTTCCCAATATATCAGAACATTTTAAGGCCCAAAAAAAAACATTTTTGGGTGTTGCGCCCTGAACCCCATCGATACAATCATGGAAAGTGTATAGTAATCTTACTATATAGTCTTCAACACATTCTCACATGAAAATAGGCTCCAAAACCTAATAGATAGAACCCATCCTTCGAGAAACCATCTCAAGAATTTTTTTATCTCCTTTGTGTTAAATTTGATCATGTCAAGGCGATTGCGAGTGTACAAACCATTGACAGGACTATGATATTGTTCTAGAAACTTTCCCCTACTAATAAATTTAATCAAATTTGAGTTAATTTAGGTTTTTTTGGTCAAAATTTGTTTTTGCATCATTTCTAAATGTCTCTGCAAGTATTTTTCTTGTTCTGTTGCAATCTTACATTGAAATCTTTGTGAATCACATAAGATCTTATCCTTGTGATAGTTTGTTGGCATTTGAATTTCATTTATTAGAAGAGATTTCATTTGATAGTGTAATAAACAAATTTAAAATCATTGTGACTCCTAACATGACTATAAGATTTTTGTTAGCCATTGAGGGTATCTTAGGTGTCATGAAATAGAGGTTGATAATGTTTAGTTAAGTTTTCTAATTTGAGCCTTGATTTTGGATCCTTGAAGTTTGTGTGAAAAGTGCTAATCTGGGTCTCCATTGAAGAAAATATTCTAGTTAAAGGAACATCCTAGCTATCCCAAAGAATTTTGTATTTCAAGCTCTCCATTTTTGTAAAAATTCTCAAGGATCTGTAAATCAAGTTCATTTCTTCCTCACCTCCCACCAAATATTTATTTAAAAATAACCAATCATACCCATACTACCCATGTTTGTCCTGTGTGGATACAAATGCATATTTTTTACCACCAAAACATGAAGAAACAATAAGGTTTTCATTGTCTTTAGTGCCCTGAACCTTGCTTATAAAATATCTCCATTATCTAGAGTGATAATTTGTGAGAGTTAGGTTTTTATTGCATTGATCATATTTTCTTCAAGGTATTATTAATAACTTTGCAAGGAAGGATATCTCCATCTCCTCCACAAATAACAAGCTATAAAAGGGTCCTCTCACCATGGTTGAAAGGAAAAACCATAAATTAGTGAGGATAAGTAAAATCCTCTTGAGGGTGCTACCCATTTCTCCACATCTGAGTGACAAACAAAGAAGTTGCATTTCATCCCTAGCTACAAAACGACACACTACATGCTTTGCTTGTGTCTAATCTTCATGTCAAACCCGTGATGCTAGTCATCTTCTCGAGGAGAATCCATTTGGGTACCAACATATGGTGTCCATATGCCATGTTTTATGGTGAAAAATAAGATTTAATCATGGCCGACAAGTGATTTAATGATGATATTAATTTTTCTAAGGAGGGGCAATGCTCCTCTCAAGGGATTAATTGCATTGTTTAATGTTCATTTAATAATTGTTATGGGATGCATTAATTACTATTGGTTTTAGCCGACTAATGTACTTAATTATTTGTTGTTAATTAAATAATGGAAAGGTTGTGTTGGTTGGAATGATGTGTCTTTTCGAAAGGATGTGAGAAGTATGTTGGTGATCAATTTGGTCTCACCCCGTTTGTCCCTAAAATTATTTAGTTTGATGTATTTGTCGTGTTTTCTATCTCCCTGTATTGATACACGAAAGCTATATCCTTCATTTGGTTGCCATGATCAGTCCCTTCCTTGGTCAAGGATCACTTAAAATTCCAGAATTTGTTTTTCGTTCCTCTGTCCATATGAAAAGATTTGTAACTTGGGTGTAAACTTGAGTTTTTTTCCTTCCTTCCATTTTCCATAGTCACATTTTGTTTTCCCTATCATTTTTGTCCCAAGTATCTGTGGAAACATGATTAGATGTGGCTCGGAAGATCATATTTGGGCCTTATATCATTTCCAAATTCTCTTTCTTGAAAGAAAGATTCATTTCCGGGCTCAAATGGTGATTTTCCTACATTTTATGGTTTGATGGGTGTATTTTTCCTGTCAAATTCATATCTCAAGATCTCTCGAAACGTGGCCGTTTCGGTTGGATGTGGTTCACCGAGGCACTTCAAAACTCTAAGGCCCACTTCAACTCAAAACTTTTCCACGTGGAGGGCCGGTGCTCATCTGAAATTTTTCCTTTTGGTTTGACATTGGAGTTGCACTTAGGGAGATATGGGGTGGTTTCGCTTCCTTGCCCAAACTTAGAAAAAAAAAACATGTGGCTGATACATGACTTTGGAAAACCATGGACATGTGGAGGGCCAGCGCACATTTGAGGATCACCTCGGGTCCCACCTTAACATTTGTGTCGAGGAGACACATGGAGGATTTTACTTGGCCCCACTCTATACTTAAATTTTTCAAAGAAATTTTCTAAGGCACAGGACATGTTGAGGGACCAGCCTAAATTTTATTTTTAAGAAGTGCCGAAGGACACTTGGAGGCTTCAACTCGCCTCTACCTTTTCTTGGACTTTTCAACGGTGGAGGAAAATTGTATCGAACCATGGACACATGGTGCCTTCCACTGATCCTTCAACTTTCTTCACAACTCGCCGCACCGGACCGAGACACATGGTGAGCTCTCGCTTGTTTGGGGTCACCACTTTTGGTGACCATCTCAAAATCCACATGGTGAGCCCTCGATTGAGACACGTGGAGGCTTCCACTGGCTCCTTTTTACCGAGACTTTTTCAAAATCCAAAAGGTGTTTTTCTTGAGCCCAGGCATGTGGAAGGCCTACACTTGTTTGTAAAATTACCACTATACCTCACCTTTGTAGTTGCGCCAAGAAAACACGTGGACAACTCTAATCTAGATTTGAGAAGGGGAAAAATCAACAGATTGTTGTGCATTTCACCTGTTTTCGCCATTTTTCTCCAAGATTCCTTGAGATGTGAATACGCACCATTTTTTTATCATTTTGATGAAATTCCTTGTCATTTTTGTCTACAAAGTTCCATTGAATGGATTCAGAACTTAATTTGTGAGTCTAAGGATTGTTAAGGTCGATATTTTGATGTTGGAATTGCTCAGGAACTTGCAAAAATGTGAATTACCGAGAAGATGGATGTGGGGCAGAGTTGTAGAGGAAAGAGAGAGATAAGGATGAAATGATGAAGGTTGTAGGCGTAAAAGATGAAAAAGGTGTTTCCTTGAGAGTGAAAAGGATTACCTGTCGGATGCAATTGTCTGAGCCTTAGGAGAATGATTAAAATTGGGATTTCTCACATGACAAAGAATGATTATAAGGACTACCAAAAGGGTTGTGTCATGATATCCTAGTCATTAGTTGAGGGCTTGAGAAACATGATCAGTTCATTATAGGTCCACCTTGAAACTTTCAAATGTGAATTTGTTAAAAGTTTCTTTTTAACAAAAATTGGTAACAAGTAAAGGTCCTCAGTATATTCTTCTCTTTTGGGGGGAAAATTGAGTGAGTGAAATGTATAAATGCAATGAGAATACTCTTACAAATGGTCAAGGGGTTGAATTATTAAGAGAAAATTTGAGAGAGCCCATCTTCCTGAGAGACCAATCTGAGAAACCTGTTAATATCCTATGTTTTAAATTTCAATCACATCAAGTTGGTTGTGAGTGTATAGCCATTGACAAGCTCTGAGACTATTCAAAGAAACTTTCCTTGCTAATGAATTTAATCAATTTTGAGTTAATCTGTGTCAATCTTGGAGCAATTTGTGTTTGCTTTATTTTAGAATGTCTGCAAGTAGTTTTTCTTATTCCTATTGCAATCTTGTGTTAAAGTCCCTCCGAATCACACAAGATCTTGTCTCTATGACTGTTTAGTGGCATTTGTAATTTCATTTCAAGAATATCCTTCATCTTGTCATGAGATAAACATTTTAAATTCACTTCATTGTGATTTGTTGATAAAGATTGTCTATAAGCCTTCGACTGTATCTTAGGCATGAGGAAACAAGGGTATTTGATGTTTAATTGATTCTTTTAGCTCGAGCCATCGTGCTATATTCTCAATGATTGTGTGAAATTGTGTTGATCCGGGCCTCCATTGAAGCACACCATCTGTTGAAGTAATATCTTATCTATTTCGAAGCTTTCTATCATTTAGTTTTCAAATTTTTGTGAAGTCTCTCAATGATCTGGTATAGTCAACTTTATCCTTCTCAATCTCCCACCAAAATTATTCAAAAACCATGAATCCATTCTAAACTACCCCGTTTTCCCTATATATCAACAAAAGAAAAAAAGTCTATTTACTAAAATATGCAAAAATTTAGGATCCCATAATGTCTTCAAGAAACCATAGCCTTGCTTTAAAAGTATCTCCATCTTTTAGAAGTGACAACTCTTGAGAGTTAAATTATGGAGTATTGATCATACTTTCCCGGGTTTTCTTCATAAAATTTCTTCAAAAGAAGGATATCTCCATCTCCTTAATCAAATAGAAGTTACACTATGGGTCCTCTCACCCTAGTCAAAAGGCATAACCCTAAAGTAGTCGGGATAGGTGAAATCCTCTTGAAGGTGCTATCCATCTCTCAACAAATCTGAGTGACAAAGGGTCAGTTAGATCTCATCCCCGGCTACAAAATGACACACAATATGATCTATCTATCTCTAAGCTCCATGTGGAATCTGTGAGGTTTCTCGGCTTGAAAGGGAGAACAAATTTGGATACCAACAAAGGATATATAAGGATATAGAATCATTTATTTTATACAAGCAAATACATTAAATGTTTTGAGTGAAGAGAGAAGAATAATAAGAAGAATAACATATACAAAGGTTTAAAGATGAAAAATTACAATGTGTGACTTATATATGTCAAGGTGTTGGGATAATTAGACCGAGTATTCTCGAACAGCGGTTTTGTAATAAAGTACAGAACATCCCGAAAATAAAAGTTTGAAGTGAACATCCAAATAAGAAAAGCATCATTCATTTAATAAGCAACAAGTCCATGATGGTAAGAGGAATTTTGGATAAGGGGTTAGTGCTCCCGTGAGTGGGTGCTCCTATAGGTTAGTGCCTAAAAAATTGTAATATTGGGATTGGTGTCTCCTGTAGAGGGTGCCAAAGCAAACATTTGAGAAATATAATAAAGAATATTTTCTCCATGATTTTCTCTTGAAAGCGTTTCAGCGTAAATCTATGTCTATTTGCATTGTGTTGGTTTACGTTGTAGTTATTGATTGTTACGATATATTTACTATGAAATTCAAGTAATTGTGATTACGGTTACGAGATTAAGTGTTGAATTTAAAAATATCATAAAATTGGTTCACCCCCTCTCGGTATTATCTTGTGCTTAACAATTTTTATTGGAGAAGGTTCCTTCAAGAACAATATAGCAATTGGAATGTAGATCTCGAAGCATATATGGCTACTCATCAAGTACAAAAATATTTTTCTTTGAACAATGCTCCATTGTTTGATGGAACAAATTATTTATTTTGGAGCATAAGAATGAAAACATATCTAATGGTACAAGGGTTTGATATTTGGAAATCAGTAACATTTTTATATATAATCCCATCAATTCCACTGAAATATCAAGATGGAAAGAAGGCTTTTGAAAACATTTCCAAGGTGATGAATGCAATCTTATGTGGCCTGTCAAAATCTAAGTTTGTTAAAGTAATGCAATGTGACATGATGAAGGAGATATGGGACAAACTTGGAACTATCTATGAAGGTGATGATAAGGTTAAAAGGGATAAGCTTCAATCCCATAGGAAATAATTTGAGATCGTAAAAATTAAGGATGATGATAATGTTACATGACCTATCTTCTTCGCCTAGATGAGGTTGTCAACACCATAAGAGGGTTAGGAAAAATATTGAAGAATCCATGATCGTTCAAAATATTCTAAGATCTCTACCATCAATATTTGATGCTAAGGTGTCTTCCATTGAAGAAATGAATGATATTGATAAGTTAAGCATGGAAAAACTACATGGAATATTGACCAGTGTATGAAATGAGGATTGAGACAAATAGAACATCAAAAAGGAATTTACATTCAAAGTCTCAAAGAAAGATAAAATCAAAGAACTCAGTCAAATGAGAACTCAAGTGGTGAAGAAGATGAGAAAGAAGCATTGTTGATTCGAAAGTTAAAGAAATTATCTGGAAAGTACAAAGGTAAGTTACCATTTAAATGTTATAACTATGGTAAAATTGGTCATATTGTGGCTAAGTGTCAAGAGAAAGAAGATAGAGATGATGTGAAAATAAAACCTAAATTCAAAAGGGGATTCAAGCAAAGAAAAGGTAAGAATATATTTGGAAAGAAAAACAAAATCTTATATTTAAAAGGAAGAAGTAGATCATCCGAAGAAAGTGGGATAAGTGACTCGGATAGTGATAATGAAGAAATATTATTCATGGATATAAAATATGACTTAGAAAGAGAGGAAGACATGGATGAAAATGGTGAAGTGAATCTTGAAGAGGAACTTATTTATGCCTTGGGAGAGTTGAAAGATCTTAAAAAGAAAAATAGGAAACAAAAGTTACAACTCCTAAAATATGAAAAATAAGATCATAACTTAGAAGATAAGATATCGAATCTCTTGAAGAACTAGGAAAGATGATCGTGGATCTAAAAACCCAAATTGAAGAAGCAAAAATAGTTGAAGAAGAATTAAGAAATCAACTAAGGACTAAGGAAGAAGATTTCAAAAAGCGTGAGTCACAAATCGTTGCTTTGAGAAAGGAATTGGAAAAATAAAATGCCCAAGTTACAAGTAATCTAAAATTTGAGAATAGTGCCGAGATACTAGATGAAATTCTAAACCGAAAGAAGTCAACATCCGACAAGACTAGTCTTGGATATAAGGAAAGACAAGACATCACTAACACAAAAGGTATAGATTCATCAAAAGAGACAAAAGAAGAGAAGTCCAAGACCCATGCAGAGACACTCAAGGAACCTATGAAGAATGAATAATTGAAAAGGGAGAAGAGCTTCATGAAGATCATTACTTCGTAATGTAAAATTCCAAGCCCAACTTTTTCATTCTACTCCTTCAATTCTACTAATAGAAACTTGTCAATATGTCATCCTGCAACCATTTAATTTACAATGCATATTCCTTACAAACTTCTCTATCTACATCCATAATGTATTAAACATACTTCCTAACACATTTAAACTGACTACATTTAAACCGACGTAGAAAATTTCATACGGATAGTATTAAGTGAACATCTTAAAATATGGAAAAAATACGGTCGATAAAAAAAATATGATAAATACATAAAATAAAATACGGTCTCACCGATCTTCGAGGGACTACTAAAAGCCTTCTAAATAATACTCAAAAAATAAAAGGCTTTCATCTATTAGCTATAAAATCATGTATATGTTCATTATTTTAATATTTATGGTATAAAATAATAAAAATAACGTAATTTTTAAAAATCCTTCCTTTTAGTTTCTTACCATTGAAAAATACATAGTTCAATAAGATTGAATGAAAACTACGGAAAAAAATGGAAAATCTTTAAGATTTCACCGGATTGGGTAAGTATGATTTAAACTAAGAACATACTAGCAGCAGAAAGACATCTCCTTATGTTTAACATCATAACAACTCTCTCACCCTCTCTCTATGAATTTTATTGAATATCTTGAGGTGGATTGTTTGAATGGAATTATCACATACGACAAAACACCAATGACACATCTTCTTTTATGATTTTCACCACTCAGTTAAATAAAATTAAGTCACAAGTCCCTTCCATGTAGGACTTGGAAATCATATAAGTAGTGTGCCCTATTATCATATTCTCATATGGATTGTGGAGCCAAATACTTTTGCAGCTATAGCAGTGAAATGTGTTAAGTGCATGTGTCTTATCTTCTTCTTCTAGAATAGTTGAGTTTCTTCTTGCATTTATTTCTTTTCTTTTCTACTTAAACTCCAAAACTATGTTTCCCTCCAAATTGATCACACTTCTCCCCAAAGTATAAATTCCTCTCACATGTCATCCTTATATTCAATTTTACTTGACATAAGAAATATTTTAGTAAGCTTCTATGTCATTTTTATTGCTTTTAAAATGGATTTTTACGGTTTGAGTCCAAAGAGTGTACAAATAGTATGCGGGAAATAGTCATCGATGAGAAGGAAGTATAAATGAATGGCATGAGGATTTCAAACAATGGTTAAGGTGAGTGGAGTTGTGAACATGGCACCTTTTCATATTTGTGTTGCAAGAATAAAGAAGATGATGTACTCCATGTAGAAGAAAACTTTGACTCTAAACTAATTTTTTGTGTCATGACGAGTTTTGCCTAAGTGTTATGTATGTTTGCAATCATGGCTAAATATCAATTTTTAAAATTATTCTCCAAAAATAGCATTGAAATAGTGGTAGGCCATAAAATTAGCATGCGACAGGTCTTAAGTTCAATTTTAATGCCCTCTATCTCGAGCTTGCGTGATGGATAGGGACTTCCGTCATGAAGAGCCTTGTTGAAGAGGTCATGTGTAGTGACAACCCTTGTGTTTCTAACTCTAGTTCCATCTTTAGCGTGTGTAGTGGATAGGGCCTTCCGTCATGAAGAGCCTTTTTGAAGAGGTCATATGTAATGACAACCCTAGTGTTTCTAACTTGGGTTCCATCTTTAGCGACATTCCCTCCAACGAAACTACTTCTAATGAGGATATTGAATATCTTCTCAATGTGATAAACAATGAGCTTGGAATCCCTCTAATCCCTATTACTAAATATGAAGTTATTAACAATAACGAGGTAATTTCTAATAATCATTTGTAAAATTGGTGGACAATTTATGGTAATAAATTTAAGGTGAAAGGATTCTCTAGATCTCTAGTTCTTAGCCCTGGTAAACTTTCAAAGAATAGGATGTTTTCCTCCTAAACCATGACCTTTATATAGAGTTGTTGGAAAGGTATTTAGACAATGGCATTCTTAATGATTACTATTTTTCTTGCGGTGATGGTAGTAGAGGTGGGGATCGGTTTTGGCACCATTATTGAAAGCAGACACTACAAAGTATAAGCCATGTCCCTTTTGAAAAAAAATAAAAAATTTAGAAGACAATGACGATGTAGATGGGAATTATAAAGAAAATGTATTTTAGAAAGACCTATTGGCCAATAAATAAATAAATAAAACCAAACATTTCTTATATATAATCAAACACTTGTATTAAAAATACACACTTCTTGGAAAAATATTCCCTCATTTTAATAAAATAATTAAACAATAAAACAAGGCAGCTATAACCATTACAATAAGAATAGTTTCGACTTTCATGAAAATTCAAACACTGGAAATAACTTCTAAGATTTGCTCTCTTGACCACTTGGGAATTTACATGATCTAAGAACTGCCAAAAACATCCATTCCATAATCTATATGTAACAACTCCATAATTTAAATTGCATGACGATCTCCATTCGACCAAGGGGATTGGTTTTTCATATTCGTTGGTGACTCTCATGAGTAACTATAGTTAGAGGTGGCCTATACTTGCATATTCCTCTTGCGGAGGCCTCCTCCCTACCCCAACTCCTCCCCCTCTTTCTATCTCTTAAATATAAACAAATAGAACTAAATAAGAATAATAATATATCCAACGTGACAACTATTATCCACTACTAATATCTGGTCCACATTTTAGAAGCCAAATATATTCTAAGAGACAAATGTGAACCATTTATGCATCCTAACGAGCGTAAGTTCCCCATTTGCTTCTACTAATAGAAATGGATTGCGGTAATACCTATTTTAGTCATCTAAAAATAGATATGTTTCCCCACCTCTTTGTCGTGAGTGGATAATGATTGAATCTCAATTCGGTTTATTATCAATAAACTACATTCTATCTGGAACTTTGAGTCTAAATAAATAACTTCTAAAATAACTTTTTTACACATTTTTAAAGATATCCTAAATACAAAACACCTATACTTTTAAGAAACTAATTAGTTTCCATATTGGTATAATACTCAACAACAATAAAAAAAAATTACTATCACAATTGGTTACAAATTTATATATTTTTCAAATATCAACCTAATAGTGTACGAAAATTATTTCTAATTAAATAAATAAAACTATATTTCTAAGATCACATGTATAAGTGTTTAATGAATTTAAAAATATAGATATTATTATCAAATCCTTGTGTGGCTATTGTAAAATAGGTCTTACATGGAAAACAAATTATTCAATCAATAACCTAATTACCTAAAGCCTTTCTCTATAACAAACATGATAAAATATTTTTATCCTTATAAAGCATGAAATAACCATTAACCATATATATATATATATATATATAGAGAGAGAGAGAGAGAGAGAGAGAGAGAGAGAGAGAGAGAGAGAGAGAGAGAGAATGTAGTAGATCTACATTGACCTTTTTACCAAAAAGGAAAAAAAAAAATTGTCGTAGCTTATGATTTGATTATAAAATAGATATCAATAGTGGTGATAAAGATTAATTGAAAGTAATTGTACACAATACCTAATTTATAAAATCGCCTGTTGATCCATATATAAATTTGGTATATAATTTTTTCCTAAATCTCCCATAATCACTACAATATGGTAGAAAAATTTGAGATCTTTCTCTATCCTATTTGAACACAAAAAATGGACTCCATGGGAACAAGGTACCATTTGTAGATGTTCCTAGTTGGAGGAGAAAAACTAAGGGCATCTGGCGAATGAGGTGGTGACATATGGAAAAGTGAAATTGATGAAAAGAGAAAACATGTCTTTATGACTCTTGATACTCGTCATCGAATGGGTGCACCCCACTATTTGTTGGCCGAGGGCCCTCAACCAGAATCGACACACTCTTTTATCGAAGGGGTGATTTTGTCATTGTTACCTCATTTCATTTTTGCCACAAATTTTTATATATGCCTCTGAGTATCTTTGTATTGTGTATGTGGGACTATATATTAAGAACTATAATATATTTCCCATGGATTAGGAATGAGTTATATCCTAGCTTGTTGAGCCCTTAATTATCTCAGCCAACTCGCAAGACTACCTTCCACCTCACCCCACTTACCTACCACACCGCTCGAGCTCAACTTCTCACCTCCTCCATATATGGAACAATCCATACCGACCGAGATGAGTTGGTGAGCCAAGACAACCGACGAAAAGCCCAACTTAGTACATCCATGTCAACACATTCCAAGGAAATCAAATATCTGAGATATGAATAGCTCTCTCACGCCAAACTTATCCATCCCTCATATCATCTGGCCCATGTGCCCTAAGAAAAATGTAACCCGTAGCCAAAAAATTAAACCTGTTGGGCCATTTTTAAACACCTTGACCAGTCACTCACAGATGCATGTGGAATATTTTTCCCATTTGAGAGATAAGGGTGTCGATTTAGGGAAAGGAATTCAACCCCTAACCTTTGGGTTGGTGAAAAATAGCTTCACCGCTAGACTTAAAGAACTCGACTAACTATAAATAGAGGCACTTTGTATTTGAAGTAGAAAATTCTAAAGAATATGCTAATACTTATAAGAAGAAAGTTTTAGAAGATAAATATTTTGAAGCACTTAGCGTAAGATCCAAATCTCAGAGTGAACTGGGAAAATTATCAAAATTCAGTGAAAAATCTGGTGAAGTACTAAATTGCCAAATTTTGTGTTCTTCTGTTGTCTTTTTAATCCTCGTGTGTTTCATTTGACGGAGAACCAAAGAAATGTCGATTGTGAAGAAGGGAACAACACGGAGACCAAACACTGATGTTTTTCCTATTTCAAGGGTTCTCAGAGTCTTCTGTGGTAGGTTTAAAAGGATCATTATTTGATTTGAAAGTTTTTATATGTAGTAAACATTGTAAATATTAATGGATCTGTTCGTATGAACGCGAGGACATAGGAGTTTCAAAACCCCATTAACAATTCTTGTCTCATGCTATTCTAATTTTTGCACTCAATTTTTAGAATATTTCATATTTCACATCATAGGTTAGCTTCAGATGCAAATTTTAATCAGTATGACATTTTATGGAAAACGATAAAATCGTGTAAACAGTAAGGTTGATTGGTTTGAATTTGTAACTGATCTTAGCAATTTAGGTCAGTTTTAAATGAGTTTTGACACACCTTTCGACCATTTTTTAAATGATATTCATTTACTAAAAATGTTAGAATCTAACATTTTTTTATAGATCCTTGCAAACCTTTAAAAAGTTAAAAGGATTTCTAATCATTTACGGATTATGTTTGGTATCAATGAATGTTGATTTGACAGTTTCTTGCTTCAGATTGTGCAGTTAGTTCAATTGTAATTGGACAGGTACAGGTGCTCTATGGGAAAGTTATCAAAATAGAAAAATCCTTTAGATCTTGAAGAATTCGATCGCTAAATCGAGGAAGAAAATTTTCTCCTAAGATGAATGTATTATTCCTTGGGAGAGGAATGTGATAAATTAAAAATAGATTTGAATTCCAAGGATGAGCTCTTGGAAAAGCTACATTCTATATTGGTGCGCCCCACTATTCGATGACGGAGGGCCCTCTATCAAGGTCGACACACTCTTTTATTGGAGCGATGTCTTTGTCATTTTTACTTCATTTCATTTTTGCCACAATTTTCCATATATGTCTCTCAATATATTTGTTTTGTGCATGGGGGACTATATATGAGAAAAAAAAAAATTATCTGTGGCTTAGGACCGAGTTGTATCCTAGTTGTTGAGCCCTTAATTATCTCAGCCAACTTACAAGCTTACCTATCACCTCACCCAACTTACCTACCACACCTCTCAGGCCCAACTTTTCACCTCTTCCATATATGGCAAACTCCATTTCAGCCCAGCTGACTTGGTGAACCAAGATATCCGAAGAAAATACCAACTTAGTTCCTCTTAGTCAATGCATTCCATGAAAATATAATCGGCAAGATATACATACCTCACCCTTGCAAAACTTATCCACCCATCATATCGTCTGGCCCGCGTGCCCTATGAAAAATGCAGGATGTCGCCAACAAATTAATCCCGCTGAGACATTTTTAAACACCTCAGCTAGTTATTCACCAATGCATGGAGGATATTTTCTCCACTTGAGAGATAAGGGTGTCAATGGTTGTTAGAGGGTTTGACTCCCTAACCTTCTTGTTGGTGAAAAATAGATTCACTGGTAGACTAAAAGAGCTCGACAAACAATAAATGGAGGCACTTTTGTATTTGAAGTGGTAAACTCTGCAGACTATGTTAATATTGATAAGGAGGTAATTTTATAAAATAGATACTTTCAAACACTTAGAGGAAGATCCAAGTTTCAGAGTCAACTACAGAAATTATCAAAATTCAGCAAAAAATAAGGTGATGTACTAAGTTGCCAAGATTGGATTTTTATGTTGTCTTTTTAATCCTCTTGTGTTTCATTTGATAGAGAACTAAATAGATATCGATTGAGAAGAAACGAACAAACATGGAGACCAAACACTAATGTTTTTCATATCTTGAGGGTTCTCAAAGTCTTTTGTAGTAAGTTTAAACAGTTCATTATTTGATTTGTAAGATTTTATATGTATTTGCAAATCTAAACATTAATGGATCAATTCATATGAGCCCGAGGACATTAGAGTTTCCAAACGCCATTAACAATTCTTGTGTCGTTTTATTCTAATTTTTGCACTCAATTTTCAGAATATTGCATATTTCAAATAACAGTTTAGTTTTAGATGCAAATTTTAATCAGTATGACATTTAATGGAAAAATAGTAAAATCGGGTAAAAGGAAATTTGATTGGTTTGAATGTGTAACTAATCTTGGCAATTTAATTCAGTTTTAAATCAGTTTTGACACACCTTTCGATCATTTTTTAAATGATATTCATTTAATAAAAATGTTAGAATCTAACATTTTTTTATAGATCCTTGTAAACCTTTAAAGTTAAAAGGATTTCTAATCATTTATGGATTATGTTTTTTTATCAATGAAGGTTGATTTGACAATTTCTTGCTTCAGATTGTGCAGTTAGTTCAATTTTTATTAGACAAGTATAGGTACAGTATGAGCAAGTTGTCAAAATAGGAAAATCCATAAGATCTTGAGCAATTAAATCGCCAAATCGAGGAAAACAATTTTCTCGTAAAATCAATGTATTATTCCTTGGAAGAGGAATGAGAGAAATTAAAAATAGAATTGAAATCCAAGTATGAGCTCTTGGAAAAGTTACATTCTGGTGGTGACATGAAAGGAATTTATTTATTTTTTTCCAATCGATGCCTTCCTCTCTTAGAAGTTTACATGTTGATTCAAGCATTGTAATTATTCTACGCCATTTATTGAATATTCCCACCGCCAATCAGGTTGAAAGTATTCTTGTAAGTTTGAACAACATACTAATGGAATCGGTTGAAAATTACTTTTTAAAATGATATCTAACAGAAAAATATTTGGAAAAGAAGGCCATGGAATCGTTAACCCCATATACATAGAGGATAGGGCTTATTGTACATGTTTCAAATCTAGTTTTTATGGTTAGAAGGAGAAAGGTGAATGCTCTAGGACATGTGGGATCAGTAAAGGAGAGACCTCCACCATATCCCATGAAAGCTAAAAATGGTAATGGATAAAAATCTAAAAACGTTTATTTTAAACAACATTAATCTTCCCATGTTGCTTTTGATTGTTGATTAGATACACTTGAATCGAGGTACATTTATCCATGCGCTTTTTACGGATCATCTAACCATAGGGTATCGAAATGGAGGAAAAGGAAATCATTATTGGGTAAAATTTTGAAATACTATTTTTATATACAAGGTTATAAAAATGACGATTTGGGTAAGGTTTCTTAAAAAGTGGACATAATATATTGTACCCATTTTTCATAAGAAAGGTCATGAGGTTAACACGTATTGGTATCTTCATCCGAAACAATAGTGGAAAGAATTAAAAAGGATAGCTTTGTGAAACCAACCTTTTCTAAAATAAGCCATCACAAATACCTAGGTATACACTAAAGGAAATTATACCACCAAAAAAGATAATTTGATAAAATTTCACAAAGAAAAAATTTCTTAGTTTCATGTTTGCATAGCTTCTTCCCATGCATATCTAATTTTTTAGATCATTTTGTAGGGAAGAGGCTGAGGGACAGAGTTTATCATACTCTAATTGTAGTGCCCATTTCTCTTTGACACCTTTTTTGATACTAATCATGATAATCTGCTCTTTGGTTAATTTATGGACTTGATTATGGATCTTATTATATTATGATGTTAGATGTTAGAGCATGGATTATTATTGACTTGATTCAGTTATGATGCATGATGATTATTAGAGGCACTTTGGATATTGATGTTGATATACTGTTTGACATGGTTATACTATGGATGTTGTTCAAACATGTGATATTTAGATATTATGAGTAGACCTAGAAATGGAAATTATTTGATGATGATATAGTGGTTGAGTAAAATTGCAAATGATCTTGTTGGTTGCTTGGATGTTGTTGTGATCCATATATCTAGATGATTTTGGAAATTTTAATTATATTATTTTGGATGTTCTGATATGGCCATGAGGTTGAGGGAGGTATTTGTGTTTTTCGGGTAAAATACCACAACAAATATCGAGGATTGGAGACCAACCACATTGAAATTCTAGATGAATTCAACAAGGTCACCATAGCTGACTAGTGTTTGTTTGTGCGTGTTTGTGTGTGTTAGGGATTCCCATGGGGATCACCTTTTAATGTGACCAAGGGTTATGTGTTTTTATTTATTTGACCCTTTTGCTTAAATGTTGCATGTGTTTATTTTGTGATGCATTTGCCCTTTTCTTTATTTATTAAATGTTGTATTAATTTTGTGGTTAAGCATGTTGTCAATATTAATTAAATGAAAGAGGTCATAAGAAAGAAATTAATAGAATTGTTGGCCTTGATTTAAAGTGTTGTAAGAAATGTGTAAGTGATGTGTACGTTAAATTTTGATTGTGAAACACTCCACCTTCTTGGAAATTCAAAATTGTTCTTGGAGGGTGATTTCGGAAGCTTGTGGGACAAGTTAAACTTGTCTCATACCTCTTAAATTTAATTACCAATGATACCTACAGTTGAAGAGTTGAGATTAGACTTTTATAATACTTTTTAAGAAGGTAATTTGTAGTTTTTAATTACACTTTTCTTACATGATTTAATTTCTATCCTTTGGGGTGTGGGTTGGATTCGATTGTAAGTAAATTGTCATTTTATTCACCCACCTATTTATTATGCATTGGAGAATGAAGTTGAATTTTGGGGTTGGGGTTGAGGATGTGTGATGTAGCATCCTACATGGATCCACATCATCCTCTTCCCTTCTCCTCTTCTATAAAATTTGAATTTCTTGTCTTGTTTTGGGTTGCTTCACTTTGGAGACTTCATAATGGGGTGAATTATTTTGTTGTTTGGAGCTCTTGCTTTGAAAAAGTTTTGGAAGATTGTTGCATGCTTGTGCTTGGCTGATTTGGGATGCTTACATTGGGATAAATCTTGTTGTTTTGGAACTTGGAACAACTCCATCATAGAGAGGTAGGAGGTTGGCTCTTGAAAATATCTTATTTTATGAATGTATATGTTAATGTATAAATGTTTTGGCATGTTTGTGGGCTGTTGGGTAGATGGCCTAGGAATGGTGTAGGAGAAGACTATGGGGTTTATTGTATGGGAGGCACAAGTGTGTTTTATGGAGGTATAAGGGTGGAGGGAGTTGGGATTTGGGTTCCATCTTACAAAGAAATATCTTGCATTTCTTTACTCGTTATGGGGTGCCATAAGAGGTTGGGGAGGCATAAGGAAGATGTGAGGAATAAGGGGTACTTTGGGAGGCATAAGGAATGTTAAGGATTTGATTACTATATTTTGGCGGGTTATAATTCAGGTGGTGATACCCATTTCCCCTTTTGGAAGGTATAAGAAGCATCCCCATAGTTTCTTTCTCCTTTGAATGGCTTGAGGAAGCCCTAGTATTGTTTGTCATGTTTTAATGTAGTTGTAAACTACATTCTATTCTAGAATATATTTTTATTGTGAAAGTGTTGCGCATGTGTTTGTGGAAGCTGTTGTTTCCATAAGTTGGATCACATATTTTATTGCATTTTGGTTGAGGGTCGGGGACCAATGAAGAAGGATGGCTTCTCCGATTCATTGGATGTCTTAGTTGGGTGGAGAGTGTTGCCTTTCCCCTACTCTTGTAGTGATCACAACTTGGAAGAATGAGAAGTGCACATGTTCTTTGTTTGGAGCCGAGAAAAAGATAGTTTGTGATCCTTTGTGAAATGAAATCTTATTGTAGACCTTTCCCACTTTAAATTGGATGACATATATATTCATTTCAATGGAAAGATATTTTGTATTGACAATGAAAATTGAAATTTGAAATGTAAAATATGTATACTCTATATTCAGTTATTGGAAAGAATGTGAAAGAATGATACGTATTTTGTATGTTGTATTTTGAAATCAAATGGAAAGGAAGTTGTAAGAGTTTCATTTGAATTAATGGAAGTGTTTGTATTGTTCATATGATATTATTTCCATTGGAAATATATGTTTAACATGCACTATGAAATCCCTATTTGGAAAGTGGAAAAGTGAAACACGTGAGGAGAAAATGTATTATTCTGCCCTGTATATAATATATGATTTTGAAAAGAATAAAAGTTACATTCTTGTCTTTATCATTTGATTGAAGGAATGAAACCTTTTTAAACTAGCATGAAATAAATTCATTTACAAGGCAAGTAAAATGAGAACCATAGAGCTAATTTTGTTGTTTCCATTTTTGCTTCACGTTAAACTCTGTAACTTTTACCATAAATGAATAGACCAAACCTGCAATCAAGAAATAATAATGAAACATTAAAATTTAACATGCTAGGATATAAATGAGTTCAATTAGACAAAAAAACTTAAAGGAAATCTTTCAAAACCTAGCAAAACCGAGTTCAAAGCTTTCACAGTCATTTTGTTGTCAAAATTGTAAAATTTCAAATTGGAACTCAATCAAATAGATATACCTCACAAACGTATCCTAAATCCACCTAAGAAAAATTATCCATGTATATTTGACATGTTGAGAAAGGAAGAAGATCAAATTGAACAAATCTCACAAGTTAAAATTTACCAGTTTGCACTATAAAATCCTGCAGATCATTTTCTTGAAATTGACCCCTTAAACTTTATCAAAATAAAAAATTAATGATTCTTAAGTAAAGAGGACATCGAGACATTTCTATAAAGTGATCGTTTTCAAAAAAATGAGCCCTCTATCAAAATTTATGGCCTTCTAAAGTTTCTCTTCACTTGGCCTCAAAAAAAAATTGGGAAAAATTTCCTTGGCAGGCCCGCGTGCTTAAATTTTTCCCTTAGAGCTTTAGAAATTTTTGGAAAATTTTCCAAATTTTCCCTACCAACCCGTAGCTAATAAGAGGCTATCACGTGGCACCAAGAGGTGTCAGTAGAGGGGCAGATCCCTTTTCACTTAGCGCTTCAGAAATTATTTGGGAAAATTTTCCAAATTTTCCCTACTTGCCCTGTTAGCGCGTAACTATTCAAGAGCCACAAAGTGGCATCGCGAGGCAACAAACGGAGGAGCAGGTCCCCTTTTTCCTTTTTTTATTTTCAAAAATTTTGGGAAAATTTTCCAAATTTTCCCCTTCGTCCGCATCCAATCAAGAGTTGCCACGTGGCATTGCATGGTACCGATGGAGCTGTGGGTGAATGTTACCTTTTTTTCCCATTAGGGCGTTAAATAAATTTTCTTCCCGCCGCCCGCTTGCCCCATCTTGGCCTAGGGTACACCACATGTCCCTTGCAAACTCACGGGAGTGCGGGTGCAAAGGTGGATTTCCGCCCCTTGGGGAATTTTCCTCCCTACGGCCTACCGACCCACCCTTGGGGAAATAATTTCTCCCACAGGCCCCGAGGAGGCCCGCTCTTCGGAAAAATTTCACCCCAGGCTCGCCAGCCATAACTTGAGAAATATGAGGAGTTAGGAGGAATTCTATATATCAATGGAAAGGTGAGGAAATTTTCTATCCATTGGGAATGATTTAGGGAAATTTTGAATGTGTTAAATTTGAGAAAAATCAAGTTGAATCTTTAAATCCTGTTAGAGAGTGGGTATGGTGAGGAATTACCCTCTAACCCTAATTGAACTTTCTAACCCTAAAATTTTGGGACCTTGTGACCTCTAATAATTTTTAATTAAATAAAATAATATTCTAGTGGATTAGAATTGATCTGGAACTTGTTAGTGACAACGGTTGTCTTGTAACCTGGTTGTAGACTCTTTTAAACAAAAATAAAATTCCATAATTTTTCTTAACTAATCCTAGGTTGTTCTTGGGTCTCAATTGGGTTGTTTTAGCTGACATCACACTAATTCTACTTCTCAAATGTAAGGTTAAAAAATAACATTTTGATTTTGAAATTAAAGTATACATGTTCAATAGGAATGCTTAGAATGTCTATTTTTGGAAATTTTCATTTCAAGATATTTTTCATTGATTTTAATGTGCAAAAATGATGGGAAATATTCTTTATTGTACTTAATATACAAACTCATTGTATCTAAATAAGGTATTTTCATAGATATGAAGTCCCTTAGTTTGGGAATTTAATTGTAAGTATCTTATACGGTTATAATTATGGTGTATGTTGAGTAAACTAACAAATTTATTTTGATCTTGAACTAGACTCGAGATAAGGAATAAGGGCTTATTCTAGCCATAAAAAAGCATTACAACAAGATCCTTAGGGTTTTATGGTTATGGGTGTTATGGAAAAGGGAACATCTTCCCAACCCATTGATTCATTAGAGAACCAAAACCCCAAAGAGAATATAGAATTGATAATTCCAATCCATTATGAAAATTTTAATGAATTTGGAAAAGGATTGGAAGGTTATGACTCAAAAAAGAAGGGGAGTAACTCTCCCCTTAAGATGCAATTAAGATCCACTTTGAAGAGGGCACCTAGATGATTTGATCTTCTTGCATTTGTTGTTTTGTATTTGTTGTTGGTATGGATGGGATGTTGTTGTTTTGTATGTGTTTTTCTTTATGGATGGGATGTTGTTGTTTCGGATGGGATGATATTTTTGTTTATTTTTCTATGTTCTGGTAGAGGTAACTTCATTTTATTCAATTGCTTCATCTTTCTCTCCATTCTATGTACAGGTAGGGTCCCCTTAACCCTCCTTTGCCCAAAAAAGCAAAATGGTTTGCATATTATGCCTTGTGATCTTTTGTAATGAATGGCAGTATCATTATTTTTAATATGCAACATTGTGCAGAAAACATGCTTTTATCCTATTGATGATTCGTAATGTTGGGATAGATATTTCATTTAAATATTCACATGATTAATTTTTGACTCTTATCTACTTTTGGAATATGTGTAGTCAAAAATTCTGGATCATGTTTGTGATGTTTGTAGTGATTAAAATTTTCCCAAGGTAAATAGACCCTAGCCTATTATTTGCATGTATTTTTTTATATACTTGATCTATTTTTGTTGAGGTTTTTAAGTGATGGTTATATCAAAGAGTGTTAGTTAGATAGTTGCTGTTTCGGCGAACAATTTTCTATTTTTTAGACTAATTGATATTTTGTGATGGAGTTTACAATCAATGGGATGACATTTAATAACGAATCAGCTATACATTTTATTTTTATATGGCATTTCATTTTCTTTTTAAATTTATCCAAGATATTTTCACATAAAAGCATAATCATAGAGTATCAGTTGACAGTTAACTCTTTTGGTGAAAAATTGTCTATTTTTAGACTAATTATTTTTGTGATAATCTTATCAATAATTTACAATGATATTGCTCATAATGGTATTTATATGTATCCCATATCTATTTTAGAAATATAGGAATGTGATAAGCAATATTTATTTTTGAAAACTATATTTTTTTGGAACAAAAGCCTTCTTAGTGGGGAGGTGTGATCCGGAGATCAATTTAGTGGAATTAGTTTCTCTAAATCACATTAAATGACTCAATTATGGTAGAAGACTATAAGAGGTTTCGTCGCCATTTTTAATCTAAAAAATAGACTACATTAGAGAAAGTTACCATCCACATAAGTTCGAGTTGGAGGAGGAAAAGTAGGGGCAACGCCAATCGGGATGCAAGACGTGGCAAAGTGAAATCGCAAAAGAGGAAATTTATTTTATGAATTCAATCTTCAACACTCATTATCGGATGGGTGAGCCCCTATTTTTGGCCCGAGGCTCTCAACTAGGTCAACACACTTTTTTATCGGAGGGTTTTCTTCTCCACCATTACTTATTTTCATTATTTCCATAATTATGTATATATATGCAGCTCAATATATTTGCATTGTGCACATGTGGGACTATATATTAAGAAGTTTATTTTAGTAGCCATCTATTAGGACTGATTCATATCATATCTTGTCACGGCCTTAGTTAGCTCATCCAACTTGCTAGTTTACCTTTGACCTCACCCAACATACATGCCACACCTCTCAAGCAAAACCCCTTGCCTCTTCCATTTATGGCTAACCCCATAGTAGATGAGTTGACTTTGCAAGACAACACATCCATGGACCATCCCTAACTAATGCCTCCACGATAACACATGTCGTGGCAAGCCAACAAAAATATACATATCTCACCCCCTCTAAACTTATCGGCCCATCATACATGAAGGCTCTTATGGCCTAAGAAAAATTTCATTTACCCAAAAATTGATCATTTTGAGCCATTTTTAACACCTCACTTGGTCATTCTCATGACGCATGAGAAGTTTTCCCCACTTAGGAGATAAGGGTTTTGATGGAGGTTATAGGTGTTGAACCCCTAATCTCCGGTTTGGTAAAACATAGATTGACCGTAAGACTATAAGCGCTAAGAAAACTATAAATATAGGCACTTTTTAGTTGAATTTGAGAACTCTAGAGATTGTGTTAATACGATAAGCGAAAATTTTGGAAAATAGATATTTTAAAGTTCTTAGGGTCATAACTAGGTCTCGAGTGAACTAGGAAAATGTTCGAAATTTAGATATGAATCTGGTGGTGTACTTATTTTCCCAATTTTGTGTCCTTATGTTTTTTTTTTTAATCATTTTGTGTAATTTTTTATGGAGAATTGAAGAAATGATGATTTCTCAGCCAGAACACACATAGAACGAAAACTAATATTTTTTCGAGTTAAAAATTTCTTTGATTTTTGTATAGCATGTTTAAAAGGTTCATTGTTTGATTTGTAGGTTGTTTATATGTATTTTCAAATCTAAACATTAATGCATCGGTTTGTATGAACTTTGGTAGGTAGGAATTTCTTAACATCGTAAACAATTCTTGTGTCATGTTATAATGATTTTTACATTCGAGTTTTAGAATATTGTAGATTTTAGTTTTGGATGAAAATTTTTAATGTATGACATTTTACAGAAAATGATAAAATCAATTATAAAGGAAATATGCTTGGTTTGAATGTGTAACTGATCTTAGCAATTTAAATCAGTTTTTACACACATTTGGATCATTTGCTAAATAAGTTTTTGAATCAAATTGAGTTGATAAACATGTGATAATATGAAAAGTTCTTTAAGATTGTTATAAACCATTAAAAATGTAGAGGATTTATCTTGGTTTGCAGATCACTTATTAATTTAAATAAAAAAATCACTAATAAAGTTGGGTTTTTCCATTTATTTGAATTATGAATCTAAATGTTATTATGCTTATCAAATGGGATAAAAATATAATATTGTATTTATGGGCTCACACAACATGAAAAACAATACAATATTATCAACAATAACATGAACCAATGATAATGACTAATAATATTGATATGAATAAAACTAAAGATATTGATACCATGATAAATAATTATTAATTATATGGAGGCATCTAACTATGATGAGTTGATTTATAGAAATAATTTGCACTTGGTGGCACTAATCTAGTAGGAACTTATTTAATCGACACTTATGCGCTAGATTACATGGGTAACCTCATGTCACCAAATAAAACAAATAATTATCCAATCTTATCATTTTAACATTGATGTCGTGCTAAAAGCTTATGCACATTATTATGTTGTAATTTCCTTGCTATATATGTCTTCAAAATATGGCTCTTTCCATTTCTCTTTCTTAGTAGTCGATAATAATGATCAATAGTAGTAACAACATAAAGATGATACTTGATGGGATCCCATGCCCAACACGGATCACCTTGGTTTTAAATGGGGTGATAATATTGATAGTCATACTCTCCTCCTCTTGACACCATGTTTATCAATGCGTCCTAGGTTTTTAGTTGGGGCCTTGTTTTTGGATCCTTGTTTTACTTGCCCTCTTTATGATTGAGGCCTGAAATTTTCTTTTGATTTGATTGGCCTCCTTCTTGAGGCCTTGTTAGCTTGATATGATTATAATTCTGGTGTGTGATCTCTTCCACCCATATTTTTATGATGAGTGTTGTAATTACCTTGTTTATATCTATAAAAGT